>JASDQU010264954.1:0-13569 GCA_032191745.1 Picea mariana
AAAGTTATAATATGGCATTTAATCTCTAGTATTTATAGACATATACCTATTCCATTGAATAGGCATTGAAGAGATAGTATAAGCAGTTTTGTTGCACTTGTTTATATTATTTCTATCTTTTAAAAAGCATTCTAGAAGAAGATCTTTAGCCTAATCTTACATTGATTTGTTCATCTTTATTACATTGAAAATATATTATTCTACATTTTTCATAAAATGTTTACTTAGTTTATTATTCTTAATTAAAATAAAATGTTTTTACAACTTTTTATGATGGAATATAAGATTAATAATGTCTACCATTACCATGACCCACAACTTCCAAATAAAAATATATTCACACAAATTGTATAAAAACATCAAATGAATATATAACTTTAGGGAAATACTCCTTTAACCCTTTTAATAAAGTGTTTACATAGTTTATTAATTAAAATAAAATTGTTTTACAACAGAGTGGGCTAACTTGGGAGCAATTTTCCCTCTGGAGTTGTTTTCCAACATGTTTTCTGGCCATGCGGTTTTGAATTTCGGTTGATTTAGAAGTCTGGTCTATTTTCTAAGCATCTGGGTTGGTTTAAAACGAAGCAAAACCCCTGGGGTGAGGTTTTGAAAAGCATGAAAATTTCATCCATGCCAAACTGAGGCTAGCCCTGAAAATCTTATTTAGACCCATTTTTTTGCCTGAAAAAAAAGAAGATCACTCCCTAATTAGCTTACTCCTTTTACAACTTCTTAACATTACCCTGATCCAACTTGGAAAGAAAATTTCATATAAATTGTATAAAAACATAAAATGAATATATAACTTTAGAGAAATATTTATTTAACATGTTAACTTAATTTATTATTCTTAATTAAAATAAAACTCTTTTACAACTTTCTAAAATACGGTATATAATTTTTAAATTGAAATTAATATTATTTTTTTAATTTGAAATTAATATTTATCATTACCATRGGTATATTTGTATTTCTTTGAAATTAATATTTCAAAGAAAATCTTCATAAAAATTTAATATAAATATTGAATGAATATAATTTTTAGGGTAGTGTTTTGTTTAACATTTTTAATAAACACTTTCTCTTAAACCAATTATTATTATCATTACCATTATCATCAAATCCGTTAAATTAACTCTGATTTTATTAGACCTTAATCATCATCAACATCATCATTACTTAAAAACAATTCAAATTCAAAAAAAATTAACAACTTTTTAATTAATTAAAAAAAAAACCAACATTTTTTAATTTTATATTCGATATAAAGTTCCTAAAATTGAACAATTTATGCATAGTTGGCTGAGCTATCTTTTTGAACTCCGCCTCCATTGTCTTGAGAAGCGAGAACAAAATACACTATCATTTTTCCACCAAGGAAATACATTATTATTCTTCCCAGAAAGAAAATCAAACTTTGCATAAGACTTGGGTGGAGAGGATTCACTTCTAACGATAGATGCAGAATCGAGGGGCGCGCGTGTCAAGATGGAGGACAAAGAAACAATGGGCGTGGGTTAAATTGTGGTTAAAAACGTTCGTTACACATCCGGGTGTTTATTTTATTGTTTTCTTGAATTTTCCGTCAGTCAATTTGTCAGAAATTTTGAAACATTGATTTCACGGTGAAATTTCAATTTTTTTTGGTCATTTCAACCACTGTTACATTTGGAATTTTAAGGATCCGGTCTAAATGATAGAAATTGCAAATTAAACAATACTCTTCATAAATGACACATCCGTCACCAAATCTCACTCAAAAAAACAGTTTAATTAACATTTAAATCAGCGATGTTAATTTGATCATGCGCACGAGACACATTCTCCCCAACATCATAACGTATTGACATATGTGGGTTGCAGACTCCAGAGGCGGAGAAGAGCGCGCCCAAGATTCATATAGAGAGTTAAAGCTTGAATGAATTTGGGGTTGTTGGCTCAACTCATTGGCATGTTGGGCACTCCACCGGACACGCAGAATGACTCCAAACGTGACAGCAGGTTGTGCGAAGAGTTGTGAAGTAGTCGGGTGAGTTGGTGTGTCCGCATACTTGTAAAGGTAGAGTTGGGGCAGTGGCACAGAAGTCTCTTGGTGTAGTCGGCGACCAAGACATCGGTTGTTCAAACAATAACTGGAGATTTGTGTCAGGGCAAGTTGGAGTCACTCGAGAAGATTTGTGTGATGCAAGCCAAGGCTCGACTCGACCCAAGAGATGGAAGTCGTGCATGAATGGAAGGATAGGATGGACATTGCGAAGCAAAGTTTGACACATTGTTGGGAAGGATCGAAGAGGATGCTTGAGATTACACAATGGAAATCCTATGATGACGAGACATGGAAGAATAGAATAGACATTGTGAATTGAAACTTGGCGCGGTTAGGGGAAGGATTTAACAAGATGTGCGAGATCAAGGAACAATCAAAATTCTGCGACGATGAAATGAGGGCCTTTTTAGATGGAACCGAGTCTAGGAAGATGCCAAGGTTGGGGTCGCTGAGTAAGGAGGACACCCAAAGAAAAGTTGGTGTCGCAACAAGGAAGACGTTGCTTGATTGCAAGGAAGACTTGATCAGTGTTTACTTTGCGACAAAAACCACTTCGCAACATATTGTTCGGTGAAGACTAAGTTGGAACGGTTGGAAGAAGACCAAGTGAAACAGGTAGAGGAGAAGTTTGTCGCCACAGTGGAAGTATTCCAGATGTCCACACCCTCAAAGGAGATGTTGGAAGCGGTGGACGCTTTAGCAGCACGTCTAGATGAGTTCAGGGATAGAGGTTGCGGACAATGTTTGCAAGGTGAAGGAGAAAGACTTTGCTTTGTGGATGCGACGGTGAGTGGGGTGAAGGTGCCTGCTTTGGTGGACACTGAAACGACCCACAACTTTGTGAGTGAGCAGACCACGAAGTCGATCCATTGTAAGCCTAAGAGCAACACAACCATGTACAAAGTGGTCAACTCAACAGTGAAACCAACAGTTGGGGTGGTTCGCTCCGCACCTTTGAGAGTTGGAAGTTGGTTTGGAAATCAGGACTCGATAATTGCTCCATTGGATGATCGTGCATTGGTCTTGGGGCAATACTTTCTCAAATGAATTTTGGTGGGGGAGGATGTAAGGCCATCGGGTAGAGGCGCACGAGAAACCTTCGCCCCAACTGCAGAATGTATTGACATAGGTGAGTTTTGGGGTTGCCGAGATGGGGAAGGGAGTGCCCAAGGAGAAGGGTGTGCCCAAGATTCATATAGAGAGTGAGTGGCAATTCGTGGGGTGTTCCTTGGGCATGATGCGCCTAAGGAAGATGCACGCCCATGACTTGCAAAGAACTCCTTGGGGTTGCAAGCGCGATAGGTGTGATGTGGAGTTAGCCAACACCAATGGGTGTGATGGAGGACACAACTCGGTTGCACGAGAGCATGGATGAGTTGGAGTCAGCTAGCACCAAAGGGTGCCAGTGTAGAGAGCACGCAATGATCTGAGGAGGGCATAATGGTTTGTGTAGACATGACAAGTGAAGTCAGTGTGATTCATGGGTGGATCGAGAGGTGTGTCGTAGGTTGTCTTAGGCAGAAGGTGAAGGGGCACAACCATTCATGTGGGTCGCGACCATTCATGAGCTCAAGTGGTCATGTATATATTTGGAGAGGTGAGGCGAGCTAGAGGCATCTCACCACATCTCATCATCACAACTTGAGTTGGAGACTGAGGTATGTGGCTCAGGAAAAGGTGAGACGAAGTGGTACGAAGATGAAGGAGAATTTTGAGGTTTAGGCTTAATGTCTTGGTTGGGTGCTCAGCAGGAGTGTGCGATGGAGATATGTGGAGGTCAGGCAATGAAGTGCACGCGACACGGAGAAGGTTGTGATAGTCAGGTTCATGTTGAGACAAGGAGACTTGGGTGTATGAGCAAGTAGGAAGGTCGAGATGTGACATAGCCGAATTCTTATTGTCTATGTATTGACCTGCGAGCTTCTCTTTGTAAATAATTGTAACAACATTTATATATAAAGACTTATATGGGTGTTAGGCACATTTTATGCCACCCAACCATATTTGTGTCTCTTGTGTATGAATGGTTACATGTTCTTGGTTGCACAATTGTCTAAGTATAAGAACTGTGTAATTGTGAAAGCAAGTATAGTTGGCACGATTGGCTCAAGGCAAAGTATGGGTGTGCCTTGAGGGAGGCGTAGTATGGGAAAAGTAATTTTGGTTTGAGTTGGATCCCCTGGAAGACTGTGGGCACGTGACAGCTAGGATATTTACCCTTCAAAATAATTGTTTTCCCTTTTTGGATTTCAATATTCCATTCAAATGATCTCTCATAACCCACCACCCACATCACCATTTACCCATTTACAACAAACAATATGCGCCCCACATTTGAGCATTTAATGTTCTATATGTTGAGATATATATCGTCAAATCTAAATATTTTAGCTTTCTTGTTTTTGAGTATGCAAATAAATGAGTGGTGTACAAAGATGAGGATGAAATAATGATATAGTTATGTTTATGCACAAGTGCTTTTGACAAGCATGTTTATGCATGAGTGCTTTTGACAATAAATTGATAAGTGTGTGTGTATATATATATATATATATATATATATATATAATTTTTTCAAATTTAAATTTAGCACAACTATATAATTAAATATGATTGATACACATGGATCATATTTATTTTCCACTTTTCCTTAATTAATGGCACTCATGGGCTATATCAATCACTCTTATTTATGTGATTATATTAGTTCACAAAGGATTAGTAAATTTTTGAATTAAAATATCAATAAATTAATATTAATATATTTATGATATTTTACTATCGTTCACTATGTTTGACCATGCTTTACCATGGTTGACCGAAACATGCTTGACTTAGTTAACCATCATTCACCATGTTTGACTTTGGTTGACTTTTTTTGGTGATGGTTGACCACGGTTCACTATGGTTTCTCTTGATTGACTTTAGTTGACCATGGATGAATTTGGTACACTATTGTTGATTATAGTTGACTATGCTTGACCATGTTTGCCTTTGGTTGACTATGGTTTATTTGGTTGACCATGATTGACTAAGTTTGACTATGATCAATGATGCTTGATTATGTTTGACTATGATTGATCATGGTTGACGATGGTTAACTATGACTGACAATGTTTGAATCTAGTTGACCATGATTTACTACAATTGACCATGGCTCAATATGGTTGATAATAGTTGACCATATTTTACAATGGTAAGCAATGTTTGACTATGATTGACCATGGTTCATAATGTATGACCATGTTTAACAATGGTTACCATGGATGACTTTGGATGTATATGGTTGACTTTGGTTATCTATGGTTTACTAAGGTTGGTTGTGGTTTGACAATGGTTGTCCATGTTTGACTATGGTTGGAAATAGTTGACTATGTTTGACCATGGTTGAGCATGTTTAGCTATGGTTGATCATGTTTGACTAGGGTGGACTATGTTTGACTACGCTGCCATAGTTGACCATGGTTAACATTAAAATGTTGACTTCAATATTATATCACATTGTGGCATTAAGAGATTGACAATAATAAAGTGTTATGTGGCATTGTATTGTTCCCAAAGGGATATGTTGGATTGTGACATTCCTCAATGACTGTGTCACATTTCGATGTTCATCTTTGTTGACTTTTGTCTAGTAACCACATTCCTCAATGGTTATGTCGCACTATGATGTTCATAAAAGGTTATGTCACATTCTGACACTCTTGAAGGGTTATGTAGGATTGTGATGTTCCTTAATTGTTATGTTTCATGATGCTTGAGCCTAAGAAGCTTTGTAAAATGCCTAGAAATCCCTTAGTTGTCCTCCTCTGACCTTCATTAAGCCTTGAGACCCATTCTTGGTTTAGAGGCTCTTGTTTCCCTCCCTCAACTATGTGTAATGACCCAAGACCCATCCATGATGCCCAAGACCTTATGATGGAACCCATATTCAACTCAAATGCCAAATACTCATTAGAGAGGGCTTGTGTCATGGTTATTATGTGTTGTTCATAATGCTTGATCTTGAGAATGTTCAATTAGAGAATAAGGTTGTTGTTTCCCTCTTGACTATGTTTATGCCTTTACACCCATTTCCAGTGTACAAAACCTATTTAAGGTGTCAATATCACACTCAGAGGCCAAAGACCCCCTACAATGTTTCCATTTGTTGGTTAAGGAATTGTTCAAGGCTCTTAAGCTTGAGAAGCTTCAAAAAGATTCTATGGCATTCGTTTTCATTTTTTGATGATAGTTAAGGCCTTGTGACCCATCCATGGTCTATGAAACCTTCTAATAGTGTCCATATCCAAATCAAATTCCAAATACCCCATGGTGTGGGTTTGATTGTTTTTTCATGGGGATTGATTCTGAGAAGCTTTGTTCGAGGCCTAAGGGCCTTGTTCTCCTCCCTTGACATTGTTTAGACCTCGAGAAACATTCCCAGTGTTACAAAACCTAGATTCATTATGCCCATATCCCTCTAGTAGGATAAAGATACCTTGTATGGGTCTTGTGTGGATGTGGTTCACAGACATATTCATCTCTCTTCAAACTGAGAAGCTATGTTGAGAGCCTGAGGTTGTTATTTCCCTCCCTTTTCCATGGTGAAGGGACCGAGGTTGTTGTTTCCCTACCATTACAATGGTCAAGGCCTTGAGACCCATCTACGATGTTCAAAACATCTTAATGGTTCCCATATCCAATTTTTATGCCAAAGAACCCTAAGTGAGGGATCATGTCATGGTTTGTAGGTGTTTTTCATGGCACTTGAACTCAAGAATGTTAAATTAGGTATTAAGTCTCATGTTCCCCCCTTTGACCACGTTTTATCCTTAACACACATTTCCAGAGCACAAAACCTACACATGGTGCCTCTATCCTACTGGGAGGCTCGAAAAGAACCTTTATAAAGGACTTGAGTGTTGGCTCAAGGACTCGTTCAAGGTTCTCGATCCTTTCAACAATATCCCAAGGAAATTGTTTTCCTTCCTTGAAAATGGTCAAGGCCCCATGAACCATTCTCAATGAACGAAAACTCCTAATGGAATACATATCCAACACTGGTGTGAAAACCCCCTAGAGAGTGCCTATGTTGTGGTTTGCAAGTGTTGTTCATGATGGTCAAGCCTAAGAATTTATTTTTAGGGCCCAAGGCTATGATGTTTTCCTCCCCTAACCATGGCACCTAAGCTCAAGAAGGTTCATTCAGGGCCTAAGTTCCTTCTTTCCCCCCTTGACCATGTTTAGGCCTCAAGACCATTTTTCACTACACATAACCTACTCATGGCACCTTTATCCCAATTGTATGCTAAATCTTTCCCAACCACAACCTTAAGATCCATTCCTTATGTGGGATTGAGACACATTCTTATTTAGAGTCTATATTGTGGTTTAATCATGGTACTTGTATCCCTCTAGTAGGCCATAGATACACTATAAGGGTCTCATGTGATGGTTTGAGGACACCTCATGGTGTTGATGTTAGTGGTAGCATCATACATGTATTTTTGCATAGGTCTATGTGTCTAGATGTGTGGAAATCGTCCAAATCCTTCTACTCTTGAATTTACTTTAATTAGAGGAATTATTGAAGTAAATTGCTTTTATTTAATTATGTAATTAATTAGTTGGGTTATTTAAGGAAAGTGCTAAAAGTGCTTGGCATGTAATCTTAGCATGCAATCTAAATCTCAAGTGAGATTAGAAATAGAATGTAACTCGTGATTATAAAAGAAAGGCTAGGAGAAGGAGGTGACATATTCACACAGATAGAAAAGGAGGACCTTTGCTAGTGTGGAGTCTCCAAGGTCATACTCAGGAGTAGAGAAGGACCTCTTCTCGAGTGCTTGGATCACGAAGGACGATGATTCAAGAGGACCAAGGATTACACTTGACTTCACAGACACTTGAAATATTCAAGGAGATCTTGGATAGCGAAGGAGAAGGACTTCCATCTAGAGATTGGGTCAAGGAGAAGAGAGAACAAAGGTTTATGCATGGGTCTCAGTCTGAGGAATCCATAGGAGAGTGTCAGATCGTAAAGAGCTTGTTGTACAATTTTTCCATACGGATACACGGTTCACAGTGTAGACAATCATGTATATAAGCGATTCACAAGAAGGAAAATCATGTATGCCTCGAAAAGCATGCCATAATTGGTCGTACAACAGGTCAGACCCTGCCAGGTTATTTTGCATTTGTATTTCTCTCAGTGGGCCACTATCCCCATTATGGGAGCCTTGATTTTAGCATAATAAAATCACTCTCAACACCGGTTTTACCTCTGGGGTTTTTTCCAGGGGTTTCTACCCGAAAATATTGGTGTTTATATGTGCTTGATTTGGTTTCCTTATTTTTGGTTTCGTTGCATGTTTAATTGATTACTCAGTTGTTCTTTTAGTAGATAAAGTGATTTTATTTTGAGCTAACTGTCGAGTGTTGAGTAGAGGATGAATATCAACATGGTATTAGAGCATACCAATGGTTGAATCCATTGGAAAATCAACATGGTATCAGAGCAAGGTTGCTCTAGGAGGAAACTAAGTGCACAACGACATATCTATGAGATCAGAGTGACCATGGAAGAGATCAATTTCATATCTAGGGTTACAGGAGAATATATATGGGATCCAAAGTGTCGAGTTGGGTGCTTGAAGGACTAAACACATATCCACATGAGATCTTAGAAGATCTATATCTATAAACCAACATGCATAAATCAAAGGAATGATTTATGGGAAACAACATTTCGGAGGCAGTTTCAGTAGAGTGGTTTGTTGAGCAATGGAATGAGGCTGGGCAGTCAACAAGGAGATCTTAAATAGGTGGAGAAGAACTTCCTTCTAGAGATTTGAGCCACATGAGAGCTCATAGTTAGAGTAAAGAAGGAATTTTTCTCACAGAGATCTTAGCACGGGGTGAAGAAGGAATTTCACCTAGAGATCTAATTAGTCCAAAGGAGAAGGAGGCACAATAGATGGATCTGGTAGCACAGACATATATGGGAAGCATAGTAGTTGTAGGTACAAGGTCGTACAAAAGGAACAAAGGCGCTCAGTTGTAGGTGTTCGTTGTTTCTTAGTGGATATAAAATACACACAGAATGAGATAGTAAGATCTCATAGAGTGGGTGGACAAGGACTTTTATCCAAGTGTGTAGGGTAGGGTCTAAAGGAGAATCAAGGGATATAGCATCCAACAATATCGAAGGATTGATCTTGAGGCAGGATATTTTTTGCATTGTATTATTCCTCAGGTCGATCATTATCATAGGAAGGGATCCTGTGATTTTATCTTAATAAATTCAACTAGAGCTAGAAGCATGGGAGCTATTCATCAGTCTGATGGAGGACTCAGGGACCCATGTGGAGCTTGGTGATGATGCCAGGTATGAAATGAAGGGGAAGGGAACTATCATGTTCTAAATTGATTCAGGAGGTTCGTTGGAGGCCTAGGATGTGATTTATGTACCAGAACTGAAGAAGAATTTGTTGTCAATTTCAATTTTGTAGGACATGGGTTTTGCAGTTACTTTTCAGAGAAGGAAAGTACTCATATGTTCAGAGGAAGCTATCCCTGACATAACAATGAGCATTGGTGTCAAAGAGGGTAGGACATTGTATAGGTTATAGGGCCATCGTGTAAGAGGATCCAAGCGGTTCTTGGATCATGGATCGACGTTAGTGACAGAGGAAAAGGAGCAGGAGGCTTCAAAGGGTGAACAGTCGAAGGATAAGAAGTGTTCACAGAATTCCAGTGTGGGGAGTAAACCTTCATATGGGAAGAGGGAGTTATCCCCTTCCAATCCTGTCAAGAGACCGAGTTGGTACGAGATGACATTGATGGATGCTCATAAGTAGGAAGATTCTACGAGCACAATGAGGGAGAGCATACCTTCGACGAAGTTTTCAAACTTCGTAGCATTGATATGTAGCATCATCGATTCCTAGAATTCTAGTATTCAGGGAGCAGTGTGCTGACCAACATGGTTGGAGGAATGCCAATATACAAGATGATGTGTGTGACATTGTTCTAGAGTCGGAGGAAGAACTAGTTCCAGGTGGTTGTTCGGGAAATACCTTCCTCGCTAAGGAGTTTTGATGTTAGTGGTAGCATCAGATAGGTATTTCCACACATGTATATGTGTCTATACATGTGGAAATCGTCCAAAGCCGTATACTATTGAATTTACTTTAATTAAAGGAATTATTAAAGTAAATTGATTTTATTTAATTATGTAATTAATTAGTTGAGTTATTTCAGGAAAGTGCTAAAAGTAAATCTTATCATGCAATCTAAATCTCAAGTGAGATTAGAAATAGAATGTAACTCATGATTATAAAAGAAAGGCTAGGAGAAGAAGGTGACATATTCACACAGATAACAAAGGAGGACCTTTTCTAGTGTGGAGTCTCCAAGGTCACACTCAGGAGTAGAGAAGGACCTCTGCTCGATTGCTTGGATCACAAAGAACAATGATTCAAGAGGACCAAGAATTACACTTGAATTGACAGACACTTGAAAGATTCAAGGATATCTTGGATAGGGAAGGAGAAGGACTTCCATCTAGAGATTGGGGCAAGGAGAAGAGAGAACATAGGCTTACATAGGTGGATTTCAGTCTGAGGAAGACACAGGAGAGTGTCGGATCGTATGGAGCTTTGCATACAAGTTTTCCATACAGATACGCGGTTCGCAGTGTAGACAATCACGTATATACATGATTCACAAGAAGGAGAATTACATATGCCTCAAAAAGCATGCCAAAATTGGTCATACAACAAGTTATACATTTCCAGGTTAGTCTATAGTTGTACTTATCTCAGTGGGCCAATATCCATGTTATGAGAGCTTTGATTTTATCATAATAAAGTCATTATCATCATTGGTTTTCCCTTCAGGGTTTTTCCCAAGGGTTTCTACCTAAAAATATTAGTGTTTAGATGTGCTTGATTTGGTTTTCGTTTATGCTTCCGCTACATGTTTAGTTGATTACTCAATTGTGCTTTTAGTAGATAAAGTGATTTTATTTTGAGCTAACTATTGGGTTTTGAGTAGAGGATGAATATCAACATGGTATTAGAGCATACCAAGGGTCGAATCAGGTGCGGAAATCAACACATGGCACTATACTCTGATAAGCTTCATGGATTGTAGGTGTTTTTCATGGCACATGAACCCAATAAGCTTCATGGGTTGTAAGTGTTTTTCATGGCACATGAACCCAAGAAGATTCATTTAGGGCACAAGGTTCTTATTGTCCTCACTTGACCTTGTTTAGACCTTGAGACCCATTCTTGGTTCACAATTGACTGAGTCATGGTGCCCATATTTCACTTAGAAGTAAAAGACACCTTATAGAAGTCATATGTGGTGGTTTGAGGAATCTTCCATGGCATTTGAGCTTCATAAGAGAGGCTTAGAGGAGAAGTCTCTTGTTTATTTCCCTCAACTATGGTTAAGGACTTGAGACTTATCCATGGTGCTCAACACCTTGAAAAGGAACCCATATTCAACTTGGATTCCAAAGACACCTCAACAAGGGCTCGTGTTACAATTTCTAGGTGTTGTTCATGGTGCTTGAGCTTGAGAAGGTTCAATTAGGGATTAATGCCCTCGTTTCATCACTTGACCATTTTTAGGCCTTGACAACCATTTCCAGTGCACAAAACCTAATCATGGTGCATGTATCCCATTCAAAGGCATGCAAAGAACCCCTATAAGGGACTTACATGTGGGTTCGAGGACTTATTCAAATCTCTTGAGTATGAGAAGATTCAAAAATATCCCAAGGTACTTATTTTCCTTCTTTAACCATGGTCAAGACCCACAACTCATCCTCGACGCACAAAACCTCATAACAAGATCCATATCCAACTGTAATGCCAATAACCCCCTAGAGAGTGTCTATGTTGTGGTTTGCAAGTGTTATTCATGGTGATTGATATTGAAAATATATGTTTATGGATTAAGGCCCAAATATTTTCCTTTCCAAACCATGATGCTTGAGCTCAAGAATTTTCATTTAGGGTTCAAGCCCCTTGTCACCCCCCCAAACCATATTTATGCCTTGAGACGCATTTCCATTGCACAAAACCTACTCATAACACTCGTATCCTACTCAGATGTTAATTAAACCTGACCATAGCCCCAAGAACCATTCTTAGTGTGGGCCCAAGATGCATTCCTATTTAGGGCCTATGTTGTGGTTTAATCATGGTGCTAATATCCCTTTAGTAGGTCAGAGATACCCTACAAAATTCCCATGTGGTGGTTCAAGGATACATTCATGGTATTATATATCCTGAAGCTTTGTGGGTTGCAGACATTGTTCATGATCCTTGTGATTGACAAGCTTCATTTAGGGCACAAGGATTTTTTTGTCCTTCACTAACCTTAATTAGATCTTGAGATCTATTCTTGGTTCACAACTAACCTAGTCATGGCAACCATATCCCACTTGGAGGCAAATGATAACATATAGAGGTAATATGTGCTGGTTCTAGGACTAGTCCATAGTGCTTGAGCATGTGAAGCAAGTCTTAGCATTGAAGGCTCTTGCTTCCATTCTTTGACTATGGTCAAGAACCCGAGACCCACCCATGATGCCCAAGACCTCGTAATGGTTCCCATATTAAACTCAAATGCTAAATATTCCATGAAGAGGGTTCATGTTGTGGTTTTTAATGTTAATGGTGTTTGAGCTCAAGAAAGTTCAATTAAGGCTTAAGGTTGTTGTTCCCCTAGCCATGTTTATGCCTCAACACCCATTTCTAGTGCACCAAACCTAGTCATGTTACATGTATCCCACTCAAAGGCTTACAAAAAACCACTACAAAGGAATCATGTGTTGGTCAAGGACTTGTTCAAGGTTCTTGAGACCAAGAAGATTCAACAATGTCTCAATGTGCTTGTTCTTCTTCCTTTTTCATGGTTAAGACCCTACGACACATTGTTAGTGTGAAAAACCTCGCAATGGCATCCATATCCAAATATAATGCCAAAGACACCCTATAGAGGGCCTATGTTGTGGTTTGTAAGTGTTGTTAATGGCAACAGAGCCCAAGAAGCTATGTTTAAGGCCTAAACCCTAAGTTTTTTCCCTCTCCTAATCATGGCACTTGAACTCAAGAAGGTTCATTTAAGGCTTAAGCCCCTTGTCCCCCCTCCCCCAAATCTTGTTTAGGCCTAAAGACCCATTTTTTTTTACATCGAGGATTGCACACATGATTTCAAAAACACATGCGTGCTTTTATAAATGCTCACATGTTTTTATAACGTAGTACGTGAGGGTGCATTTCTAGAGCGCATGTGCATTCTTAAAATTTTCAACAAGCATACATTCCCATTGCAACAATTTTGGGAAGCAATCTTTTGCACCTATCCATCTTCCATTGAGACTTTCTAGTAGGCTAACAAATGGAGACTTTCTAATAGGCTAACAAATCGTAAGTTCAGAAGGATTGAAATTAAAAACAAGATATTTTGAGTTAAAGTTTTGAATGGTATTTGATTTCAACCTCCTTAACATATGATTG
>JASDQU010264956.1:5100-15315 GCA_032191745.1 Picea mariana
TTTCGGTTAGTTTTAAGCTTGTGTAAAAATAAAATCTATCCCAAGCATAGTTTTGTTTAGTTTTAAGCTTGTGAAAAAATAAAATCTATCCCAAGCATAGTTTTTTTTTGTTTTAAAGCTTGCGTAAAAATGAAAAAAATCCCGAGCTTAGTCTTTGTTCTTTCTCGTGCTCGTAAATACATGAGAATAAGTTACTGAGCTTAATAGTTGTTCTTTCTCATGCTCATAAATCAATGAGAATGTAACCGAGTAAACTTTTATAACTTTTTCGAACTCATAAAGGCTATACGAAAAAGGAACCCCCTGGAGTTCCCTTTAATCTCTTTTCAGACTCTCTAAATATGAAAAGATTGTTGAGCGACCTTGTTCTTTTCATGCTCGTAAAAGTATTTGAAGAAAATGTTTGATGGGTGATATTTATCACTTTTCCGATCTCATTAAACTAATTTATGAAAAAGGAACTGGGCGAGTTCTTTTTATGTGTTTTTCAGACTCTCTAAACATGAAAAGCCCCCGAGTTTTCTCTCTTTGGACTCGTTAAACAAACATCGAAAGACCCATATGTTACCGAACCACTCCTTCTTAGGGTTCATTAAACATACTCTGAGGGACTCATCCGAAGGATGAGCTTACATTACAAGCATATGTTATCCTCCTCAAGATTGCATAAAAATAAAGAGGTACTCACCAGAAATGGTGGGGGGGAAATTAGGAAAGAAATGTGTCTAAACTGGTATTCTATGGCAGAGTTGCTTTTGAACATGACACCCTTTCAATCACCTTGTGTCTAGGTTGGAAAATTTACTTGTCTCTTGATCATACTCCTTTATAATATTACAAATTGTTCTGTGATCCCTGTTGTTGAGTCAGTGTTTCCAAGACAGTTGTCGCATCATCAATATGTTCAAAGAGAAGTTCAACCCGAAAATGATTCTATTGCGTCAGCCATTTCTACAATCCTTAAGCCTTCTATTGCGTCGGCCATCCCTGAGTCAGTCCTGAATCACTTGTTACTTTGATCTACATCAAATCTTGTTTCCCATTTCGACTTATTGATGGGGGATACATTAAGGCCCTCCTGTGGTGAGTCTTTTCTTGTCGACTTCAACTTATTATCCAGGAAGTAGACTTAGAAACTAATTGGTACCTTGGAACTTGCATGCCTCAATGGTAGGTTTCCTCACTTTCGACAATGGGTTTTCATTATTGACCTCTGATCGAGAGATTCCACCAAGTGTTCGAATTCACCTCATTAATTCACATTCGTTGGATTTTACTAGTGTACCTTGGGATTCATTGACATTAATGGTGATTTTCCTCACACTTGTTAACAGTATACACTAATGATCTGTAATCAAGTGGTTTCTACCATGTTTGACTTCAGCACATGTATTCGCATGGTTAGATTTGTACTATAGAATGGTGGAGATGAAGACCCTGGATCTTTTCTGACAGATACAGGTTGTGTTGGAGTATATTCAGTGTATTGTTACATAGATGCACATTGTATGTCTCATGGATATATTCAAATTTGAGTCTTTAACACATAGATCCACAGTGTATTTTTGGTGGCTATGTTCAGATTTGAGAAATATTGGCATGGATCCACAGTTTATGTTTGGTGGCCATGACCTTGTCTTACTTGACATGGATATTTGCATGTCATCATTTATGCTTTGATTCATTTGTATTCCGAGTATGGGAATGCCTACCTCAGTGATGATATATTATTGTACTGTATTTCCTTGTTTGTTGGCAGGTTTCTGACCGACTATTGCTTGTTCCCTACACACACTCAACAAAGTATATCATCTATCACTCTGTTCTAACTTCATACTTTGGGGGGCTCTCTATTACACATTATTTTCATCACCACTATGATCGTTAATGATGTAAACCTATTTGTTGCCTTTAGAGGGGTCAGTGGCCTGAATTCCTGAAGAAAGAAGGGAGAAGAACTTTGCCTGAGAGAAGAAATTGGATTTTCCTTTGTAAAAACCCTATTAAGGAGGATTTCTGCAGGTTTCTCTATACATGGGGTGTGGAAATGCATGATTTCTGTAGGTTTCACTATAGCTAGATCGCGGAGTTTCCGTAGGCTACATTACAACTATGGTGCGGCGGCCTTCATACGTGGGAAAAATGAGCATTTTCTCGATGCTTCTAGAAGGAGAAGCTTCTATGGTGAGGTGGCCTCTGAATGGTTTGGATCTTACTCAATTTCATGATTTAGTGGGATCATCCTAACCTCCTCACCTTATCCTCTTCAGCTTATAAAAGGAGAGGAGCTCTCATAGAGAAAGTTAGTTGAATTTGGCTTGAGATTGTTAGCTTGGTTAGATTAGATTTGAGCTTTGCTTTGTCAATATAGATTGTGAGTAGCTATCAAATCCATGTTCTCAGAATCCTTGGAGAAAGAAGTGTGTGGGAAGCAAGGAATCGTTGGAAGGAACCTTACAACATCAAGGCATCCGGTTGTAATGTCTCTTCCTATTATTTAATATAATACAGTGGCAAGCTTCTGTCCCATAGAATTGTCTTTATTTTATTGCATAATTCCTTGATCTTATGCATAGGTTGTTATTGAATATACTTCTACTACTTTCACTTTGGTTGGTCTGTGTCTCACATCAATATCAGTATCACAAGAGCATCGGAGTGAAGTGGGAACAACGAAGATATAAAGAAGCGACACTTAAAGGTATGTCTCTCATCTTTTGTTTGGTAGTAAATTCGATGATTAGAGCCTAGGGAAAGCGCCATGTTCTGTCTCGTTTTGTTATAGATCTAGGTGGATCTAGGGAGATTAGTTTATGTTCATATTTTCTTATTTATCCAATAACAGTCCTGAGGATGCTACTTGGGAACATGAGGATGCAATGTGGGCAGAATACCCACATCTTTTCGAGGATTTTTTAAATTTTGTTGTACATCGATACATGATGCATTGAGGACAGTGCATAAATAAGGGGAGGGGATTGTAATAACCCTAAGGTAGAACCCAATTGTAAATGTAAATGAAAATGCACTTAAGTTGGTGAGTTGTATGACATCATTTTATATCCACATTTCATGGTATAGTGTGTGCATGTACTGCACAGTAAAATGAGGAAGTGTGCACATTCCTGGATACCGCACGCAGTAACTTGAGTGTGAGCGATTGTGAGGCCAGCGAGCCTTTGTGTATATGCTATGTTTTGTACACTGGCTAGCTAGTTATTATAAGATAGGATGCTTATGTTTTTATTAGGCCAGAGAGCCTAGATGTTAAAGGCCAGTTCGCCTATTTTTGTACATGTCTCATAATTAATATAAATACATCGTTGCGCGCAAACTGGCCACGATAAAAGAGATGGGGGACTAAACTCCACTAGTTAGGGAAAGGGAGGGGATAAGCTAAGGAAATGGGCTAAGAGAGGGAGCTTAAGCCAAAAAGGAATATTATATTAATATTTCTTAAATATAAAGTATGGATAATTATTTTATCCTAAGTTCTAAAGTTGGGGACAAGTGGGCCAAAGTAGCTCCCAACATGACAAGTGTCAAGTTGGGGGACATGCATACATATTGTTGGGACTTAGTTCATTTCCTATCATCTTTTCCATCATTCATTCCATCATTCAACCATGCATTCAATCATCCATGAGCATGTACACACCGATTGAGCTATCTTTCGTACCTTCATGACTGTACCTGAATCTGTATCCATAGCAATACATGTTTGTGTATTTGGTTAGCTTGGGAGCTGGACTGAAGAAGTGGGTTGTCAGGCCCGTGGGATATTGAAGAGGTGGGTTGTCAGGCTCGTGAGAAATTCTCTGGGTGAGATAATTGTTGGGGATCGACTCCTGAAGGTGTTGAACTGTAGCTACAGTGCTCTGAGACTTCCTATCCAGCCTATTGTTGAATCCTGAAAAGGAAGTGGAGCAGTCGAAGGATTGTTGAGAAAAGAAGGAGCACACTTCCTGGGTGGGATAGGCATGTGGGGAATGAGGAACTGTAGGCTGTTAGTTTGATTTGGCACCTTTGACAGAGTCTTTCCTGTTGTCTATGAGCCTTTAGTCTGGTTAGGAATCCCTTTACCCAGGTGGAGTTTAGTCCTAGCTTGGGGGTGACTCACTTTTGAGAGTGATGAATAGTGTGGTCTAAGGTTGGGAGGTTCATGGAAGGTCTGCACGCAGTTGATGATATTATCACAAAGATGAGTGTTAATTGTGTGATAAATTTACATGTTGCATTTTGATTTACGTGTTTATTTTTATGGGTATTTGTTGGCCCTTGACCAAGTTTTGAGGAATACTTGGTCATATTTGATCATTTTTGGTACTCCGACATCCAGTCAGAGAAGGAATGCATGGCGAAGAGGAGATCACAGGATCTCCAACCTTTTTAGGGATTTTGGGGATTTTGGGGAATATTGTAATGAGAAAGGGATATCGGCCCTTATTTAGGCCTTTTGAATGTATAAATAGAAAGGCAGGCAATGTAAGAAAAGAGATGTGTGTGTCAGCTATGTGATGTAAAGTGAATGGCTTAGTGCATGAAGTAGATCTATGTGATCAGACGTCTGTGTGACTGTAAGAGCTCTATGCCTAGTGTAAGTATTGTAAGTGCTAAGTGCACGGGTTAGGGAAGGACTTAGTGCTTGGATCTACCTAGGGAAAGAGGATCTAGTGAGCTGTGTGGATCTCTTGTCCTAGGCGGGGTAGGATCTTGAAGGCTTTGTGTTGTAACTTGGTTTACAGAAGATAATAAAAGACGAAGACTTTGTGGACGTAGCCCCAAGGTGGGGGTGAACCACGGTAACTCTGTGTATTGTGCTGATGTGTTTGTCTCTCTCTTGCTAAGTGATTTGATATGTTTAGATAGATTTATTGATGCTTTGTGATTATGAGATATGAATGCATGCTAGATATGATATATAAGATGTTAAGTGCTTAATCTATTAGGTATAACCTGTTTATCGTTGCTAAGTGCCAGATATGAGTAATTACTGCGGTGCTCTGTGCTTTCTGCAAAGTGTATTAATGAATGTATGTTAAGTAATAATTGATGCTAAGTGCATTGTAAGCAAGATAATCACAAATATGTGTCCCGGCTAAGGTTGCAGACACCTGAGTCTTGCAACCACCCCTACCTCTACCTCAGGTGAAACTGCATCTGATTCGCAGGTGTTGCCGAAAGGGCCAGTAGCTAGAGTTTTGTTGGTGTGCTCTTGAGCGTTGAACCCTGGGTCTGCCCCTATGCCAGCAAATGGTTACGTTGCCGGGACCTGAAACTGTGATTACTGAGAACTGAAGAAGAAGAAGATTTGTGCAAAATAATCTCTGTGCGTAGATCTATTGCCCTAGTGCACAGTGTTCTATTTGACCTGTGAATCTTTGTGCCAAGAAAGAGAGGTCAGATCTGAAGAAAAGAGGTCAGATCTGAAGAAAAGAGGTCAGATCTACAAGAAAAAGGTAAGATCTGTAAACTATGTGCTTTGATAAAAGTAAGAATAGTTAAAAGTCTTAGATCTGGAAGCTTTGTGCTCTATAGAAGTAATATAAGTGGAAATTTTTGTTTCTAAAGCATGGATTTAGGTATGCTTGATAGATTTTGTGCTAGCTTGAAAACTAGGGCATTGTTAGATAAAAGAAAGTTTGATATGAATAATGATAGATATGTTATACCTATGCATAGAAAAAATGTTTGGACTAACAGATGGATGTAGAATCCTCGAAAGAATTTGTTGCAGGCTAGCTACCATGATCCTGGCACACAGTATAGAAAAATTTGGGGATCATTTAAAAGAAAAAGGGGATTGACCCTATGTTACAGTTGCAGAAAACCATGACATCTAGCTAAGGAGTGCCCTGGTGGAAGAACGAATTGTCTCTGTTGTAAGGCTATGGACCATGAAGTACTGGATTTCCCTAGAATGATTGATAGACTTGAAAAGATGAATATAGAGTGAGAAAAACCTAAAGGAGATCAAGAGACTCAAATTATAGAGGAACCCCAGAAAGAATCAGAGATTATGTTACTGAAAATGAAAGACACCTTGAATGATCACAGAGACATCAGCTTATTAGAGGTCTTCAAGAAGAAAGAACAAGTTGAAGTGAGAATAGGGGACTTCAACATTTACTGTACTCTAGATGAGGAAACATCGATAAACATCATGACTAAAAGCACTTGGGAAACCCTAGGAAGACCTGCTCTGGTTCCTTCACTAGGAGGAGTAAGCTTGTTTAGAGGAAAATTGGTATATGTGGATGGATTACTCAGATAGCCATGACTACCCATGGCACCTCAACAAAAGAAGATTTTGAGATTGTTAAGTTCATGGAAAGCAGTGCTCTGTTTCCAGTTTTGTTAGGAAAAACTTAGATTGCAAGAGATCAGATTCAAAAGCAAGAAGAGGCAGACTTAGATCAAAAGAAGAAAGAGTTAAAGGCTTTCATGGCCAGAAGAATAGCACACTTAATCAAAGAACGGGAGGATAACGCGAAGCTATTTAGGTATTAAGACTTGAATGTCGGAGCTGAACGAGTACAAGAACAAGAAAGTAGGGCACCTACCCCAGAGCCAATGAAGGAAGAAACACCGATCCTGAAACCTACCCCACAACACGAAGTTACCATGCCTAAAGAAGAAAAGAATCAGAATGGAAAAAGGTTGATTGAGATGAAGCTCACTGGCAAGAAGTCGAGGAAACTCATGAAGAAGAAAGAGAAGTTGGAAAAATTACAGAATGTGCTAGAAGGAATCCCGCAGAAGGAAAACATGCAGAATTTGAACTTCGCCAGGATATCAGAATAGCGACACCTGGTACTTTGCCATGGTGAAGCAATATAGTCGTTGACCAATATACACGTTCGACTCGGGTAGAAAAGCATTAAAATACCACCACCAGACCATTGGACCTCACCTTAACAAATAGATCAAAGGTCATGGAAGATTCATATTCATTGCAAGCAGTCTGTTGCAGAGTTACTTACTTATTCCGTTGCGCCATGCCTGGAAGACACTTTTTCCAATTGAGAACTTGAGCTTACCAAATACCCATGTTACGAAACAGTGATTACTCTAGCTTTATTCTCTGTCTGATTACAGTACCGACAGTCCATTGACAACCCAAGACAGTGATCCTGAGCTTACATGTCCGACGAGCTTACCGCAGTAGAAGAATTGGTGAGAGAAGTACTTGCTAGCTTGAGGACAGAAAGAGTCATGTCAGAAAGAGGAATCTCCACTGGAGTCCAAGCCTTGTCGTCGAGAGGTGTGGCAGCCTCCCCATTGACTGCTTGAGATGGAACATCTCGAGCCGACACCGAGTCGAGAACTAAGCACAGAGATGATGCAGCCAACATGAAGTTAGTGCTAACCATCCTACCAGCTTACATTCCCCCTATAAGTGGTGAGATTAATAGGGACAGTGTCCCTAGAGACTTTGAATACACCCTAGTCACTACATATCTACCGAAAGGAGTTCGCACCTACCGCGTAGATCAAGACAAGGTTACAGCGTTGAAGTTTTGTGACTCCAACCTGGGAGACAGTAAATCCTAAAGCATGCTCGCACCATCTAAGTACTTAACAAGGACTAAGGGCCAGAATTCGAAGATCATCCATCAACAATGGATGATGAACCTTGCACAGTCTACTCTGCTCACAGTTATGAAAATACTACACTTCGGCAGACATCAGGAGGTGACTGCTTGTGTGAAATTGATGCTAGCAAGTTACCACGGAGGATACATATGGTTAAACCATCGCATAAATATTGATCCAGTGCTGATCAATAGAATTAATGGGCTTAGCATGCAGGGCCCTAATCCCCATGAGTACTACCCTGGAAAGACCGCGGACCGCACTCTTTCACAAAAGATTAAAGAGGCTTATGGAAATTTTTAAAAAGGCATGTGAGGTTATAAGGTAGCCTCTATAAAGAGTGGTGCAGTGCACCTCACATGTCAGATAATAGTAGGGAAGCTGGTACGTATGAATAGACCTACACAAGTATCAGGCTTTGTAATGGACCTCGCAGGAAAATGCGCAGAGGGACTACAAATGAATTGGGCAAAATACTTGGTCAATCAGCTAGAAATTGATTGTAGAGAAGCCCAAGACCAGGGGCATGAATTTCACTTTAGCTGGCAACTAATATTGATCACCTTTGTTGCATGGGAGCTACCAGAATGTGCAACCTTTCCAAACCTTGACCCATTTGAACCATTAGCTGTGAAGTTCATTACCTTATGGTACTCGATGGACATGAGCAAGCAGTGGCAATCAAATGCCATTTTTCATAGATACTATAACCAATTGAAAGAATCCATAGGGGGGGAAACTCGCATAACCCTGAACACTTTACAAAGGTTCTGACCTCTGATAAAGTTCATCATGGACCGCCACTTTATATACCTAACTCCACGCGTTGATGAACACCAGGAACAGCTTCAATCCTATTATAAGCTAACCGAAGAAGACCTAGAATAAATCACCAAGGAATGGTAGATGGACCTCCTTGTTCCAGCAGATCTAGCAAACATTTTAGACATTGACAGCCCAGAAACTGCACAGGACACACCTGGGCCCAGTAAGATGAAGAAGACAAAGAAGACAAAGGAAACAAAGAAGCCTGAAGAGGTTCAGGATGTAGATAGCTACTCTGTAAAGACAGCTTCCATCACACCCGATCAAGAAGGTAACAAAAAATACCTAGAGGAAGTTGAATAGCAAACAGAAGACGAAGTCGAAGTTCCAAAGAAGAGAAAAGGGTCACCTTTGAAGTCTTCCTCTAAGAAGAAAGAAAAAGCGACCATGACCAAGATGAAGACCACGCTCACCCCCAATGACTTCATCTTTCTCCTTGCAACTTTGAATGAAGCCATAGAAGAAATTACAGAAAAGAAGGAGGCCAAGCAATAGACGATGTACAACAGAATTGAATCCGATCTCCAAGGAGTGCAGTGAGCACTTCAGTCTAACCGCACAGTGTCCACTGCACCCATGCCAAAAGGAACAATAGAAGCAGGAGATGAATCAGTTCAACTCTGCAGGATTGCCGACATAGTCGAAGTACGCCTTCGGAAAGTTGAAGAAGTAACAGCGCAGGCCACCCAGGCCCTAAAGAAAGCACAGGAGGAAATCATAGAGTAGCGCCAAGCTACACAGAAAAAGAAGGAGGCCATCCAAGAGAAATTTGATAAAGACAGAGCAAAAATCCAAAAGGAGAAGGAACAGCTTCTCGTGAAGCAAATCAAGATCGAAGAAGTTGTCAACGGAGCATTTCTCTCTGTGACTGGCTTAGAACAAAAGGTTGAAGAACCCTTAGACCATCAAGTGATGAAGCTTGCTGAAGTTATTCAACAACTGCAGTAAAGAGTCATGGACTTAGAGCTTCAGATCATTCCAAGTATCTTGCAAGAAGAGCGTGACCAGCGAGAAATAACTGCTCAGGGTACAGTAGAAAGGATTAAAGAACTCATTGAAGAATGCAAACAACTAAGTACCATAAGTGCGTAGATACATGAGAAACTGACCGAGAACTCAGAATTACATAAACTAGAGTCGCAGCTCCAGGAGGCGAAGCAGCATGCAGATAGACTTCATATGCAGTTGAAGGCCCTATCAACCATAGAGAAAATGAAGCGATCCCACTAGAAACACGTCGCACAGTAGCAAATCCACATGATCCAGAGCAAGGTCATGGAAGTGACGCAGCAACGTCAACCTTTGCAAGATAAGGCATGTCAACTATTTTCAGAGATTGAGAACCAAGGGACAGAGCTACAACAGGTCGTGATTATAGCAGAGCAGCGCCTAGAAGGACCAGTCAATAATGCTGCAAGATACCAGATATATAAAATATGCAGAACAGAAATAAAATGCTAGAAATGGCAGAATAACAGTAAAATATCCAACATAATCTTCACAATACACAGAATTGATATAACAGTAGCAATAGAAATAGCACTTTGATTTAGAAAGCAATGTTCACAGGCCTCTTCGAGGGGGAAACCTCCAATCGGGCAGTGCTCTGTTACAATAATCTCCAAGCTAGGGTTCTCATACCCTCGACCCGTATTTATACTAAATATGTCTATTAAGAGAAGCATCTAGAGGAAGATCCTTCTAGAAGCGGAAGCTTCTATTAGGTCTTCTTACATCGGCCTTATTCTATTTTATTGAAAGGCCTTATTAATATTGACCTTTATTACATCTGAA
>JASDQU010264957.1:0-15387 GCA_032191745.1 Picea mariana
TCCCTCGCCTTGGCATGTTATGTCTTGTCTTGACATGTCATGCCTTGCCTTTACATGAAATTCCTTGTCATGCCTTTCCATGCCATTCCTTGCCATGCATCCATGTGTTATAGAAAGATTTGCCTCACCCTATGCAATCTTTCACTGAAGGCCTTTTTCCATTTACCTATGCAGACTTATCATCCTTGTTTGTAAAATCCATAGCCAAAAATACATATGTTTACACATGTACACATCTTGCCTACTATACAACATGTGTATACACAGGTTGCACCACTATAGCCTGCATACATCAAGATTTGTGCCCAAAAATGAAAATTAATGTCGGGTTTCCATGTCACGACAGGAGATATATGATCCTTGGCCTTCCATATATTGGAAATGTTCCGACTCAACCCTTCAGTTCCATTCTAAAGGATATAAATGGGCCAATTTCGAGCTATGGAAAAGGGAGAAAGAATTCAATTTTGAGAGCAAAGTTACTCTGGAGAAATTATTTACTTCATATTGAGTATGCATCCCTTTGTCATTTAAGTCTGAACACAGTGTTCAGCCCCCAAGATCTTCCCTTATTGATTGAGAACCTCATTGTTTCTCTTTTATGAGATTTCCTTTGGTGGAGGATTGAAGTGGTGGAGGCCCAGTTGGAAGGAACTTAGTTTCTCGGTTCCGAATCGTGCCGACACGAAAATCTGTAACATGTTCACTTGTGTTGATCATATATTAATAGAAATACTCTTTTCCCGTCTAATTGATATCTTGCAAATATTTGAATTATTATTCCATGGGCGTATTTGTCATGTTTATTAATGGATTATGCTATTGAATGTGCTAACATCATTTATTAGCACCATATGCTTTCTTTTCTTGGTTTTTGAGGACTAGTTGCAGGTATATCGCTTTGGGTCAAGTGCTGAACGGTGGACTTCATCGAACGTCTAGACAAGGTAGGCATTTTATCTTGTCTTGCTAGCATATTTGTTTACATAGAATACTTGAGAGGAGAGTTGATTTTGGCAATCATTTCCATCTGTTATGGTTTACCCTAGCCATAGAGATATTTTCCTCATAACAGAATTGGTGACCATACTGGGGATCCAATCTTCTTTCTTAGGGTTTGGAGTACTTTTCTCCTTATATTTCTCTCGTTCCTATTGTGTTTCTTGTCATATCATTGCTTGATAGCCTCTGTTCACTCTGGGTCTAAGTTTTCATCCTTCTCCCTTGCATGGCCTTGTTTTTTAAACATATATGCATGTTTTGGCTTAACAGTCACGTATATACGCAGTCTGTCCCTCTGCAAGATTCATACATACACTGTGTTCCCTTGAACAGTCATGTACATTAACTTTCCTTGCTTATTTGTTGGGTCTGGTAGTTGTTGGGTGGGATTTGATGTTTGTTGAGTCTTCTTAGGTCTTCGTAGTGCCTGTCAAGTGCTTATGGGATGACAGGAAACTTGTCTTTGGTTGAATTTTTGGGTAGAGTCTTTCTCGTCATCTTTTCATTTTGATTGAACTTATACATTGGGATGGGTGTCTTGCTACTTGGTATTTTGCTTGAGCTATATATTTTTATACACAGTAGAGTTTATATATCAAGTTTCTTATCATTCCATGCATTTTCATTTTTATTATATTGAAAATACAAAAATATTAGGCATTTTGGTCTTTTGAGTCCTTGTCATTAGCTTAGTGCATGTAATTAAAGATTGGATTTTTACTTCAGAATTGCAGAGTTGAAATTTAAAATTGCATTTGTTTTTAGAAGCATATTAGTCATTGAAAATTGAAGTTAGGACTTTCCATTATATTCATATTTACTTTTCTTGCAGAGTCATAACATCATGAGTTTCACTACCATACCTTTTTGAGTAATCACGGCCACTAAAATTAACGCTATAATTTAAAATTGATTAGACATGATTTTATTTTCTAGGGTGCACAAAATATCTTAGGATTTAGTGCCCTGGAATAGGATTTTGTGAGTAAACTTCTCTAAGTAAATTAAATCAACATATGTATTTGACAAAGGGAGTCGAGAAATCCATTGTATAATTGGTAATATCAGGAGGCACCGCTCACACCAGAGTTAATCACAAGGTCGTGCGAGGTTGGTTGAAGGGATATCCCCTCGATACCTTCTTAGCATCAAAGACATTTCTAGGGATCTATTCATATCTGGGGATCTTGCTAGTTCCTTTACCTCCGTGAGAGGCGGTACTTTCAAGGTTTCAGGCTTTTCTACCCTTCCCATACGGTGGACCTAACTTACGATTGCTCACCTGTGCATCGGTTATACAGTGGTTTATTAGTTTCTTGACTTAGGTGCCACATAGGTTACTTGCAAGGGTTATTTTGCAAGTACCCTAGGTCAGATAAGGGTCGGACAACACATAGCCTTTATGGAGGATTACCTCTCCAGGGGGATCTGACCAATTGGTTGTTAAGCCTATGAGGTCCCTTATAATTGATTATGTTACCTATGATATTTAGCAGGGAGTCTCAAGCCCCTCTTGGGTGAGACATACCTTCTTTAGGGAGGGAGGTCACTTTCAACCAATTTACCCCATTTGTGTGCATATTGGCCATTTGAATTTTGGTGTTATATTTGATTACTAGTTGGCCTTAGGATTCATTTTTCATCTTTAGAGTCCTAAGTCATCGTGGATTCGGACCAGCGTCCCCGATGGTCCCGTCGCTTGTTACAGTTACCACCAAATTTCAAGTCTTTTCCTTCTAAAATTCATATAGTTATTATATGTGGTACACACACATCCACTGTTTAGAATTGTGATTATACAAGGATGATTACTGAACCTAGTCTTCAAAAAACTGGGAGCCCTTCGACTCCCACACACACTATAGTTAATGGCACCCCTTCGACTCATGCAATCACAATGGTTTTAGTGCCAAAGGAACCTATCATTAATATGTCTCGGCCTATAGTGAATGCTCAATCTCTTGCCTCGAACCCATTTAGGTCTCTTGGTCACTCACCAGGCTATAATGTTCAGTCCATCCCTATAGCCTCTAGTCCTTTTTCCTATGGCATGCCAAACTTTACTTCACAATTTTCGAATGCCATCCCAGTTGTTGGCCCTAATGATAGCATTGGGATTGGGGGCACTACACCTCCTTATACTCCATTTTTGTTTGGTTGTTCTCAAATCCCTCAAATGACTCCTAATATGGGAGGCATTAATGCTTTTAACCCCAGGTATAATCCTCTTGCTTCTGGGTGGAACAACCAACCTAGAGGTCAAGCTTCTAGTCAAGTGTCATTCTATACCCCTACCTCCTCGATGTCGATTCCAACCAATATGTTTGGCATGATGAATCCACCTCTATCCTCCAGATTTACACCCGAGGGAGGTCAGTTCCACACTTTGGGAAACCCCCAACCCAGATCCAATCCGGCTAGAGGCAATTTTTATAACCCCCATCAGAACATTCCTACTGGAATTATGCCCAACCAACCTTTTATGAATCATCTTAGAGGAGGGACTTATAATCTTGAATAGGGCCATGGTGCTTACTAGAACCCTGGATGGGCTGCAATTCCTCAAACACAATCTTTTTAGGGAGCTTGGGGTCAGATGTTGCAACCCCATCTCCCTTTTCTAGCCACGCTTGATCTTCTAGACTTGTCTAAGTTGATGAACAACCCTGTGAGTCATGATCCTACATGGCCCCCTATCCCCACCAAGCTTCCTTCATACATTCTGAAATTCGAAGGTAAGAATGGCGAGGGATCCTGGTGATCACGTTACTACCTTTCAACTCTAGTGCTCCTCGAATTCCCTTAATGACGATTCTATTTGGTTAATATTATTTCAACGCACCCTCATTGGGGTCACTATGAAATGGTATATCGAGCTACCTAGGGGGGAATTTGGGACCTTTAATCAATTGGTGTTGGTCTTCCTTAACCACTTCCAATTACCGGTTCGTTACAATGTTGGCATAGAACTTCTGTCGACTTTAAACTAAGACATTGCCACTCATATCTCGGATCATATCCAGTAGTGGCATAGACGAAAGAGGTTGATTAAGACCTCCATACCCTCGGCATTTATTTTATAATGGTTCCTCAAGTCTTTGCACCCTCCTATCTCAAAGGATGTTGCTACATCAGGGGTTACCACTGAGGAAGAAGTGGTCTTTAAATACCAATAGTTATATCTCATATACACTCAGTCTGGGATGTTATACCACATTCTTCCAGACACACTCTGGTCAACTTACGACCCTAGGAAAAAGATTGAACCTCATGCCAATGGCATTGTAGGCTCCACCAATGTAAAATCTGTAGACTCAGTGACAAGCCATTTGAAAGATTCGTCTCTAAACCAGTCTGCAAGAGGGCCAACTTCGTCTGTTTCTTCCAATCCCACTCAGTCGGCGGATGTACATTCTATGCAATCGTTGGTTGGCCCAAATGGTAACCAGCAACTAGAAGGGAATAAGAATAAAGGATGTAATAATCATAAGGGTGGGAAAAATAATAATAAACCCAAGGACAATGGTAATAATGAGAAGACGAATAATAATTTTGGAGCGGGAAAACGAGAAAGACGTAAGGTGAAATTTCCCTATAAGACTTGTACAAACGACCACCTTACTCATTTATGCCCCAAAATTGCGAAAGCTGGGAGGCTATTATCTCTACTGCCCATCGTGTTGACGAATACTTTTCCATATAACCAACACATGGCCTCAAGCTCCTCAAATGATGGAAATGCGGCTGGTGCGAGTCAAAACTCGTCGTTGCAAGATGGTGACCATTTGTGTATCAATATGGTCGATGCAAAAGTTAATGTAGCCACTCAATATCAAGATTATAGCTCTTCACAAGCTATACATGGTCTAGAATCTCCTCCTCCTACTCTGAAGACAACTTTACGGATTGAAAAACCATACCCACCACCTCGTATTCTGAAAGGAGTACCCAAGTTCTCTACCCACAATCCAAATGCTAGAGTCACCCATAACTACTCTATTGTTGAGGACCTGGGTCAAACCCCTTGTGCGATGTCATCTTTGGAGGTACTCCAAACGTGTCCTTCACAGAGGAATGCCTTACTATCTGCGTGAGGAGCTCTAGAACCCAATGGCTCAAAAGTTATCAAGTTTGATGTCACAGATGTGAAGCCTCACTTGCCTTACCATGTGGCTTTCCAAATCCACATGGAGTACTCAAAGTATACCATCAAACGTGCGGTTTTTTATGAAGGTGCTACTACATGTGTGATGTCCCTGATATGTTGGAAAGCTCTCAGTTCTCCGACTCTTTCTAAGTCATTGAACATGTTGACTTCTTTTGATGGTCATTCCTTCTGCCCTCATGATATTCTTCCTGCCTTTCTGGTCCAGTTAGGTGGGAAGATGGTAGAAGTGGAGGTAGAGGTAGTTGATGCACCTCTTAATTATAAATTGTTACTAGGATGAAATTGTACCTATGATATGGTCATCGTCGTATCATCCATCTTCTATACTCTTTGTTTTCCTCATGAACGGAAGATTGTGATGATTGACCAATTATCCTTTGTGTACGCTAGTCCCAATGCATATGTTGGACATTCAATCCCTGTGATCGAAAATTCTTAGTCGGCAACTGAGAATATCAATGTCGGAATGTATTCTTCCCTTATGGGTAATTTCGACTTCACATCACCAAGCCACCACATTTACGCCATGTCCAATAGGCTCGTTTCGAGAGGGAGGTCCATTCCTTTCTACACTTCCTATTTTAGTGAACTGTGGACCCTACCTTCCCTAACCTTGTCTTGTGAATTTCAGTCGCATGCTGGAATGCCCATGCCATTATCAGCAGCGAAGATTGTGTATCAAGTTAATCTAGACTCTTCTGTCAATCCCTATCCTATTCCCTCACCGACGGATGAGGAGGATCTCGTTCTTAGGCCCGTGTGGGCCACTTCATTTTCTTGTTCACATGATTGCCTCGATGAGAATTTTACTTTAGACAAATCCATCATCGAATCCATGAATGGTTCCGACAAACCTTGGGATGATATGCATCATCACTCTTATTTTCTCCCAGATATTGAAAGAATCAAACAAAATGATTTTTGACCTACTTTGAGTGAGATAGTTGGTCACTCCGTAGTTCCAATTAATACGCACGAAATTTATGCTGAAGTAAATATGGCGAGTGTTTATCCTAATTTCATGATCGATATCTCTCGTACCCCTGGAAAGATTGAAAACGTACATATTGGTGTGGATTGTTCGCCAGAAGAAATCTTGATCTACACTGAACTCTTCAAGGAATTTCGAGATGTATTTGCTTGGTCATATGAAGAGATGATATGAATCAAACCTCATATTGTCGAGCATGAGATTAGAACTTATCTAGATGCTAAACTTGTTCAATAATTTCTTAGAGTTGTCAATCCCTGAAAGACCCTTGCTATTAAGGTAGAGGTGGAGAAGCTACTTAATGTTGGCTTCATCTACCCAATTCCCTTGACTGAATGGGTATACAATCACGTTCCTGTGAGTAAAAAGCAAGGAACTATCCATGTGTGTATGGGCTTTCGTGACCTAAACAAGGCTTTTCCTAAAGAAAACTTCCTGACACCTTTCATTGATCAGATTCTCGACGAGTGTGTGAGGAGTGAAGTGTTTTCTTTTATGGACGAATTTTCAGGGTATAACCAAATTAAAATTAAACCTGAGGATCAACACAAGAAGGAGTTTATTTGTCCTTGGGGTACTTTCGCATACCAAAAAATGCCTTTCAGCCTTAAAAACACTGAAGCAACCTTCTAACGTGCCACGACCTTCGCTTTTCATGATCTTAAGCATATAGTCGAAGCTTACCTTGACAATCTCTCTCCTCACTCTCGCAAGAGATTGGATCACTCTATGCACCTTCGGCTTGTTTTTGAAAGATGTTGTTACTATAGAATCTAGTTGAACCCTCACAAGTGCATCTTTTTCATTAGGTTTGGTCATATTTTGGGATTTCTAGTTTCGAAGACCGGGATCATGGTAGATCAGTTAAAGGTTGAGGCAATACTTCTATTTCCTCCCCCGTGCACTATTAGACAACTTCAAGTTTTAGAGGGGAAAGCTAAATATCTATGTCGGTTTATAGTAAATTATGCCAATATCACTAAGTGTTTCATCTGTCTTTTGAAGGACACCCCTTTTATCTGGGATGAGAGAGCCCAAGAGTCCTTCAATGCTTTGAAGAAATCCTTGGCATCGACGCCTCTGCTAAAGTCTCCTGACTATAGTATGAATTACTTGCTTTATATCATCACGTCTGAGGAGATGATTGGTACGGTTTTGGTTCAGGAGGATGATGAGCGATGCGAGCACGTCATCTACTATCTTATTCTAAACTTAGTTGGTCCTGAGCTTAATTATTCTCACGTTAAAAGATAGCTTTGGTTGTCGTTCATGTAGTCCAACATTTGTGTCTTTATATATTACTTTGCAAGACTAATGTGGTTTTCGATGTCAATCCATTTCAATATGTCCTTACCAGGCGTATCATAGGGGGGAAATATAATAAATGGATTGTTATTTTACAAGATTTTGATCTCGATTTTTCTTCTGTGAAATCCAAGAAATCACTAGTCTTCGCAGAGTTAATATACGAATTTCCATGATTAGATGAGGATGGTATCCATGTTGATTCATTTGTAGATGAACACATTTTTCTTGTCTCGTCGTTCGACCCCTGGTATGGAGACATTGTTCTCTATCATCAAACTTTGAAGTTTCCTCACCATCTCTCGCAAGATGACCGACGACATGTAAGATACCAAGCTAAGAATTATACTATCGTCGGTGACACTTTGTATCACCAAGGAATATACAATATATTGCGTTGTTGTTAACTCACGGAAAATTTGAGTCAGTCCTGAACAATTGCCACAGTGGGGCTTGTGGTGGTCATCTATTCGGGCTTGCGACAGCCAAAAAATTTTTATGTCTCGATTATTTCTGGCCTATTATATTTAAAGATTGTATCGAAGTGGTTAATAAGTGTCACCCCTGCAAGGTGTTCACTCAGAAAATGCGCTCGCATATAGCCCCTCTTCACCCAGTCATTAACGTCGATCCCTTCACTAAGTGGGGGGTGGACTTCGTGGATTGCAACCCAACTTCAGTTGGGGGGAATCATCACATTATCATGGCCATTGACTACTTTACTAAGTGGGTCGAGGCCATTCCTACATTCAAATACTATGGGAATACATCTGCCTTCTTCGTATTCAATCAAATTATCACCTGGTTTGGTATCTCGAGTGAGATTGTCACTGATCATGGAATTCATTTTCAGAACGAAATGATGGAAGAGATGGAATCTAAGATAGGGTTTATACATGGTCATTATTCTCCTTATTACCCCCAAGAAAATGGACAAGTAGAGGTTGTCAACAAGTCTCTCAAGACCATTTTGCAAAAAACTGTCAGCTAGAGTACGTATGACTGGCACATTATGATATATCCCGCACTCTGGGCATACTAAACCTCGGTCAAGAATACCACCGGATTTTCCTCTTTCCAGTTAGTACACAATGTGGAGTCAATATTACCTATTGAATGTGAAATCCCTTCTCTTAAGTTGGCAGTCGCACTCCTACCTGAAACTTTTGATCTTGAGCGATGCCTTATACACCTAGAGAGTCTTTTCGAGCAATGTTGAGATGCCTCTATGGCTATCGAGGCAAAAAAAATACGTGTCAAGGTCCAGTACAACAATTTTGTCTGTCCTCGGTTGTACGCTGAGGGTGACTTGGTCCTCTTATATGATCAAGCCAAAGAACCGTTGGGGGTAGACAAGTTTAAACCCATGTGGCACGGTCCTTAAATCGTGCAACGTGTCTTAGAAAAAGGAGCATATGAGTTAGAATATTATGAAGGGAATATGTTGGTTGAGCCCAGGAATGGGCTCTACTTGAAAATATGTTACGCTTGAGCCCCAAGCTCGGGTGAAACTCTTTCTATACTAATGTAATTTAGTGTATATATCGTTTCCCTTTATTTTCATCTTCATCTTGATTATCGAGTTTTCCCTTGGTTGGCAGATGTCAACGGAGTCGTCGGTCTACCTAGGATTCGCAGACGGAGCCAGTCATCATACACAAAAATTGACTTCCACCACTTGGGTGGTTTACTCACCTGAGGGTCTACTGGTGTCTTCAAGTGGCGTATGCCTAGGTCCATCCACAAATAATGTTGCCGACTATAGCATCATTATAGAACTTTTGCGCGATGATATTTCACATGGTATTCGCTCTTTATAAGTTATCCTAGATTCCCTGTTAGTAGTATGTCAGTTGAACGACAGTTACCGTGTGTGTGATCCTACCTTACTCTGATGATTCCTACGGGTACATATTTTAGAAAAAAAAGTTTGATTTTATCACTTATTATCACATTCATGGGAGTTCTAATCATGTATCTGATGCTTATTCTAATTTTCTTTTAGAATTGAATTTGTCACATAAATAAAGCAAAGAAAACCATCTCATCAATGTACACATTGTAAAATATAAGTAAAGCCGAAGATCCCTATTTTATATATATTTCAAAAAATATGGTGTTTATAGTACAAAATTGGGACTAATACCCTCAATACACATATATAGTCAATACTACAATATCCATGACATCTAGGCCTGTGGTGTCATATGTGTGTCATGGTAACAAACTACGGCGTTTGCGAGATGTTGAAAGAGTCGCACCTAATCTCTGGGCACACCAACCACTTTTCGTTGCATGGCTTCAGGCAGATCCTCTACCTAAACCATGGGAATCCTTTGATTCAAATGAGACAGGTTTCCCTGAACATTTTGTAAGACTCTCTCAGCTTCTCCTCTCACTGCCTCATCTCCCTGATTGCTCTTTCGATGTCGAGGAATCCCTTCCGGTCGTCGCGGACCCACGTCTGCGTTACACAAGTGTCTAGTTAGTACTTAAGCATCATCCAAAAATATTTTTGTTTCACTATAGAAAAATACAAAAAAATGAAATATTTAAAAACATTTGGCATACCTATGTCCCCGTAGGTGATCCCTGGTGGGAATGGCATGTCGAGATCCCCTCTAAAGTCGATCCCTGCATAGGGATATTCATCCTGAGCAACAACCTGTCGCTGCCACCAATAGAAGAAATCATCATTGTAGTGTGTGGGCACCCTACCTCCCCCCTATCATCTCATTATCTCGGTCCACCATGCCATGGATGGATCATGAGGTCCTCTCGAAAGAATATCAACTCTAGGTCCCAAACCTAGAACCCGCTCGAAGAAAAAACTGTATAAGATAGAGGCAAGCCCAAAATTCCTCTTACTCCCATGTTTGCACTCTATCAACTGGCTCTTCATATTTTCCAGTAGTGAGGTACACCAATCATATACTATGGGTCTCAAGCACTCTACACCATATAACATGAGCGGCGTCGATGCCTGGTGAAATAAAGTCTAACCTGTGAGCCTGGTCAACATGAGGACAACAATCTTCAGGCTGAGATTGTTTATCGCTCGAATGGAGAGTTGACTCCCGACCTTCGGAGTCCCTGCTACACAGTGGGCATCTATGTACTCCTCTATTTTCATTCTGCTCCCTACTCTCCGTGATTTGAGGTTTACAACCTCTCCCCAACATGACAATCCAGTCAAAAAGTAGATATCCTCTACTTCAATCCTCAATGGTTTCCCATCGAGGTTGAAGCTTTCACTCTCAGGGTCCCAGTAACCCAAAATCATCTCAAGCAACCTCACCTAGGCCCTCATCCCTTTGAGTGCCCAAAATTTATATAAGCCACATATTTTCAAGGCTATTTGGGCCCTAGGATCTCAGTCCACAGCAACATCTACCTCCTTGTTATCTCTTTCCCTCCATTCAAGCACCATCATGCCAGAGAAAAGTCAAAATTTGAGTTAGCAACCATATAAATCATTGATTGCATGCTTATACATGAGTTTCTTCACTTACATTCATTTATAGGGTCGGGTATACATGCCCTGTAATTTTCATAGTCGCATATAACCCATCGTATACATGACCTGATAAGAGACAACCCGCGTACACTGAATTACACAATTTACACCCTAAATTACTCAAAATTTGAAACCTAATTTAAAATTTTAATCCAATGGAAATTAAGGGGAGGGGAAGAGGAGTTACCTGGTCCAAACGGTTTCTGATTTCGTTGCTTGATGCTCCCACAATCACTAGTTGAATCTCGGAGGTATTTTGGTCCAATTTTCACTATTTGGGTAAAAACTCAAAATGACATAGTAATTTTTGGTTTTGTTACTATTTATAACAATTTTTACCCACTTTCTATAGTTTTGAGTCATTTTTTCGCCTAATGGACTAACACAAAGGTGGATTGAGTTGGTTTTTGTAGTTTTTACCATGGATTCTTGTAGATTTCAATGTTATGTTGGTTTTTCATCACCACGGGCAAGTATTTTCATTACCCAGCATATAGGATAGGAATCAATTCCATCATGCATTTTTTGCATTATCCTATAACTGCCACTTTTTATGCCTTAGGTACAAACCCATTTGTTGCAACATATAACCTTCCATCTGCTATAAGTATTGTTGTTATCAAGAGGTAGAGACTTACCAAATATGGGTGCCCTAGTTAGATCCCTTGTTTCATTTGGTGCCCATGCATAGATTTTTTCCATAGGACCGGGAGTCCCTCATAGCTAGTACATGACTTTGTTCTGAGCCTCATTTCTCACTCATAAACATGCTGCCTTATAACTAGAGGACTCCAAACCAAGTTTAATTTAAGATCTTTTCCAACTCGTCTTCAAAAATCAAAAAGATTGTCGAGTGAAATTGTCTCTTTCACACTCGTAAATTGGATTTGAAAGGTCATCTATTTGGCACAAGTTTATCCCTTTTTCACACCAAGTAGACTATATTCCATGAAAAAGGAAATTTTTTTGGAGTTAAGTTGTGATTGCATCTCATTCCCTTGCTTGTAGTATTGAGCCCATAGTCTGTTATCGCTTTGCATTATAAATCATTTGCCTCAACGGTTTTTCCATCCTTAACCAAGCAGAGCCTTGTTTATATCCTTCACAATTTGACACCCTATACCTAGGAGGGAACATTCCCCCGAGTGTCCATATCCCATATGCATCTCCTTGCATTGAGCATAGGTATGTTCCACTGCTGGAACTAGTTTTTCTTACTTGCGACACTCGTTTCCTCCTCTATATCATAGCATTCATTTGTCTATGAAAAAACAAAAAAAGACAAGCGGGAAGGGAGTATAATCTTATATTGGCAGTAGTCATGTCACCTTTGAACAGAGAATAAAGTTATTGAGTCCATTTGTCATCATAATTTTGGGATTATCATGGCCTTAGGAAGCTAAGCTCGTTACAGAGTCTTCTCTACCAACTTGTTACTCTTCCAGTCCCTATAGAGAATTTCATTGATGCCTCATGCATCTCATGATTCCATCATTGAGTCTATTTTGTCAGAGTCTTCCATATGTCTCATGCTCTTGTTCAAAGGAAGTCTATCAACTTGTGTCAGCCATTTCTCATAACTCTTGACTTTGCATGTTGTCCATACCCTCAGTTTGTCTCAGAGTCACATGATATTGTAGTCCTATCATGCACCCTGGTCCTACTTTCATCATTGGTAGGCAACCTTGAACCTAGCAGTTGACACTTCATCATTGATCGTTGACCAGGTGGTTTTGCTTTTGTTTGATGGAAAGACATCTATTCACACATTGGGATGCATGCAGTGTATTGAATGACATTAGCCTTATTGATTATTTCCTTGCCTTTGTCAACATTTTTCATCATTGGATGTTATTCAAAGGGTCTTTTTCATGTACCGCTTGCACTTGGCACACGTGAAAGATGCACAAGGTTGTTGGTTCATGAACATGTTCTTCGTCTGAGTTCCTCCAAATCATGAAGCTCATGCTTTGTACCTCATGTTGACTGATGAGAGATGACTTAATGCTCTCCTTTCAGCGAGTCTCCTTCCATCGACTTCAGCTCATCTATTCTAGAAATGGGACCTAGAGTATTATGAGTACCTTGAGTTATGAGTACCTTAAGGCTTGCAGTAATTAGTGGCAGGTTCTCCCACCATCGATAGTTGGGAATACATCAATGTCTCATGATCAATGAATTCTTCAGGTGTTCGACACCAACTCCTTTATTCACACTTGTAAGAATGTACTCAATGCCTTGATATCTACTTTCAATATCGGTAGGTTGTCTCATGTTTGTTAATGGTATACCTCAATGATCGGTAATCAAATGATGTTTCATTGTGTTCGACCTCAACTCCTTTATTCACATGATGTAGACTTGCACCCTTAGCGAATTTTGTAGAAGACATGAAGACATCAGTATGAGGTTGCAGCTCTCCTGAGTTGTTGCTTTCTTTTCATTGGACCAATACCTATATGACTTCAATGATCATGGGAGATAATATTGTACTCCATTGTATACAGATATCTTCATATTGGTTTTGATACTGGTTCTACTGGGCCTTGTTCGTGACTGTGACAACCATTGGCATGTAACTTTATTTTTATTTTCCTATTCATGGCCATAGACAATTGTTTGGTATATTTTCACATGGATCTGCAATGTAATTCTATTGGTAGCCATGTATGCAAAGTCAGTGAAAAATGTAATTAGCAACTAGTTCTTCTAGTTGGTTTCCCCTCACTCCACTTATGGGTTGTTTATAATGCATTTTGGCCATCACAGATACTCCTCTGATCTCACACATCGTGGGGCATCTGTTATAGCAAGATTTGCCTCACCCTATGTAATCTTGCACAGAAGGCCTTTTTCCATTTCCCTATGCAGACTTATCATCCTTGTTTGTAAAATCTAGAGCCAAAAATACATATTTTTCCACATGTACGTATATTGCCTACTATACAACATGCATATATGCAGGAGGTTGCACCACTACAACCCATGTACATCGGGATTTATGCCAAAAAATGAAAATTAATGTCGAGTTTCCATGTCATGACAAGAGATCTATGATCCTTGGCCTTCCATATACTGGAAACGTTCTGAATCAGCCCTTCGGTTCCATTCTTAAGGCTATAAATGGGCCAATTATGAGCTATGGAAAAGGGAGAAAGAATTCAACTTTGAGAGAAAATTTACTCTGGAGAAATTATTTACTTCATATTGAGTCTGCATCCTTTTTTCCTTTAAGTATGAACATGGTGTTCAACCCCCAAGCTCTTCCCTTATTGATTGAGAACCTCATTGTTTCTCTTTTATGAGATTGCCTTTGGTGGAGAATTGAAGTGGTGGAAATTAGTTTCTTGGTTCTGAACTGTGCCAACACGGAATTCTGTAACATTTTCACTTCTCCTGATCATATATTAATAGAAATACTCTTTTCCTGTCCAATTGATATCTTGCAAATATTTTAATTATTATTCCATGGGCGTATTTGTCATGTTTGTTAATGGATTATGCTATTGAATGTGCTAACATCATTTATTATCACCATATGCTTGTTTTTCTTGGTTGTTGAGGACTAGTTGCATGTATATCGCTTTAATTCAAGTGCTCAATGGTGGACTTCATCGAGCGTCTGAACAAGGTAGGCATTTTATCTTGTCTTTCTAGCATATTTTTTTACATAGCATACTTGAGAAGAGAGTTGATTTCTGAAGTCATTTCCGTCTATTGTGATTTACCCTAGCCATAGAAATATTTTCCTCATAACACCATGCAAATGGCTTATTAATGGCTTACTAATTGTTTTATGCCTTGCCTTGACATTTGGTCCGAGGGCACAAAATCATAATTGAGTGACGTAACTATGTTATGTAAGTCCGGCAGGTCCATATGGCCAACTCCCACATGACCATGATGCCCACAATCGCCTGACACAAGGGTTTTTTAAGTCGACCCCCTGTGATGGATTTTCATTGTGCCTCATTGAGAAAAACATTAGTTCTGTAGATCCTTTAACAAACACTTTTCCGAGCGATGAAATCACAAGAGAGGGATACCCCTAGATGGAATATGGTGCTAGTAGTCCAACATAAATGATGATTTGTTGATATGAGGCACGATTTGAGTGTTATGGTGAGTTTCCATCCACCTCTTGAAGTGATATAGATGGATATCAGTGGCCACCCACCTTTTCCAACTGGCTCAAAACAGTTTTCTGACAATTTTGGTAATTTACTATTTTTAGCATTTTTAACTTCCGGGGCCATTTTGAGGGCCTAAATGAAGGTTTTTCAGGATCAAGCTCCTCAATAATAATTGAATGCATAATTGATCCCCCAAAATGAATCTCCTTGAAGATACCTTTCCAACGGGCTATCACACACCTAAAACGAAGATCGTATGCAAAAGTTACGA
>JASDQU010264958.1:0-15390 GCA_032191745.1 Picea mariana
AACAATAAAGTTGTCTTCCACTTGATTTGTGTATGCAAGTGGACCATTCTTCTCACCAAACAACAACTCATCAATAAGATGTTTCTCATGCATCAATTTTGACCACTCTTCATTAGATGAATTGTCTTCATCAAATCTGACTCCATAGGTCTCTCCTTCAAATAGATCTTCCTCCACAAGGTTTTTAGTCTCATGAGTTGTTTTATAGTTGTCTTCATCATCTTTAGCACATTCTAGTTCATCAACAATCTGAGTTGTTGAATTCATCAAATTACTACATATTGCATTTGTAGTTTCCTCATTATCACGGATTACTTCATTGGCATTGTCTTCATTAACCATTGCAACTTCAATACTACCATATTTAGTTTCTATTTCAGTTATGAGACTGTCAACACAATCATCATTATTCACATGTGACTGAGCACAATGGAATTCAACGACTTCTCCATCAATTTCAGAAGTTTCCTCATACAGAGATGCATTTGTTTCAAATTCATCATTCAACTGTATGTCTATACAGTGGGGTTCATTCACAACAATCTGGCTAAGTTCAGTTTCACTCACATAAGCTTCTTCAAATGCACTGATATGCTCCAAAGTGTTTATTCCATCTGCACTATACTTCATTTCTATGATATCCCAAAACATTTTTGCATTCTCTATTTTACTAAATTCATATAACAGACATGATGCCATTATTCAATGTTGAACTAACAAGATATAATGTTATTTATCTCTTCTCTTCTCAGTAGGATCTTCATAACCATTTCGAACAAATTCCCATAAATCTACTGATCCAAGTAAACCTTCCATTTTCATTTTCCAAAGATCAAAATTTTTACCTGAAAATGATGGTAAAACTGGCATTAACCTTTTCAATATTGCATTGATTTCTTCATATTCATCAATTTGCTCTGCATTAACCTTTTCAATATTGCATTGATTTCTTCATATTCATCAATTTGCTCTAGATCCACAATCTGATCCTAGTCTCCATCAGGTATGAGTTCCTCGGCTACTGTTGAAGACACTTTATATTTACCTACAAAATATATTTCCTCCTGCTGATTCTTCCTTCGCATGTGTTTCAGCTCTCTCCGGAGTTGTTTATTCTCCTTTGCTTACCCATTACAACTTCATCTTCTACTGGATTCATTCATGGCTCTGCCTCCATCAATGATTTTTCTCACTCCTCTACCTCAGCGATTCTGAGATGAGAAACAAAGTAATTGGCAATGGTGTTGCCGTCACACCACAATTTCAATTCCACGAGCAACATACAAGAAGTCACCTAAGAGCAGCAATATCCACCTCTACACTTCAACTTAGAGTAATTAAAAAACAATCTCCACTTCACCAAAAACACTTACAAGTTCCAACATCAAAATCGTGTCCAAATTGAATAAATATTGACAACAACAACTAACAAACTTTGATTTTGATTTCTCCTCCTTTTGTTGCCACCACCAAGCCTTCTCCTGCCAACAACAATGTAGCAGCTTCCTTAGCTGATCCCACAACGCAGCTCGAGTCAAATATCATATCAACCCACTGATGCAAATGAAGATGGCTCCTGCACACTCACACGTCTAGGGGTGGCTTAAACCCTTCACACAAGCTCTCACGCGGGTTGTTCATATAGCACCCAGCTTCACTCAACACGCACACTTCGCTACCCTTCTCGGCAACTCATCCTTAACTCTCCACGTTGGTGTTCAACTCCAGTAGCAGCGATCGGATCTCCTCCACGTACGTGCGTAGCCTCTCCACGTCGATCCTGAGCGAGCAACTCTCCTCTACACAGGTGTGATCCAAGCGATGGGAACGACAGGTGGCAGCCACAGGAAATGCTCATGCAGGATTCAGGTCCTCATAGGAAATGCTCACACAACACCTTCGATTTTGTAAATGGAACCTTCACGCGGGCTCTCACGCTGGCTCTCGGCTCTTCTCCTTAACCCAATCTTCTCCTTAACGCAACAATGTTACTTCCTGCAGCAACTCAACAAACTGTTACAGCGATTTGATGTTTCAATCTTTAAACAAGGAGGCATATCACTCCACTAGCGCACACAACATGCACGAGCACACAAAACAGCTCTCTCACCACCAAGCGAATACAGCGAATACAACACTCTCACACCAGCTCTGAGTTTAGTTTAGGAGTTTGAAGTCTCTGCGTTCCAGTGTCTTTTTCTGTTGTGCTTGTTCGCAGTAGCAATTGCGCCCAAGGCAATAGAGAAGAAGCCCGTCGCAGAGAAAGCTCTGGCAGAGAAGAAACCCGCTCCCAAGGCCGAGAAGAAGAAGGAGCACGAGGGGCTTGAGCTCTGGTCGTGGGTCATTACTGCCACGACCTCATCATGTTGCACTCAGGTCGCGAGGACGAGTCCCTGGGTGGCTCCATCTCCTATTTCACAAACATCCTCGACGACTCTTCTCATCTTTGACTCTGGTGGTGTTTCTCATCTAGCTACCATAAGTGGAAGCTCCTCTCTCCAATAACAGTAGTTACGCAGATCTCCTTCTCTACACACGGTGATTGCAGGTTCCTCCTATGCAACATAGCCTGGTGGCTCTTCCATGAGTCTGTCGGTATGAAACTCATAGAGCAAATATCTTAGAAGTTGCGGATCGATCCACCTCTGCAAGACACGCAGAAAACACTTGAGTTTCTCCTCCTCACAAATCTACTTGTTCTTCTCAACCCTGACTCTTCTAGCGTCATGGATCTCCAATCACTAGCTCTGATACCAAATTAATTAATAGAGGCTAAACTGAATACGTGAGAAGAGCTCACCTGTTGTATATTAATGTAAATCAATTACATATATATAGTACAAGGTGTATGAAACAAACTTGAACAAATCTCCTATAAATGTGGATCTGAAACTAATGCAAACCTAAACATGAACAACTTAGTTACGTAAATCTTAACTAAGTATCATAATTTCTACATTATTCCAACAAGTAAGCCCAAGGTGAGATACAAGATCCTCGACTTAAGAGACAAATCCGCATGACTATGAATGTAAATAAATGATTGAAATGCATCAAGATTAAATTATAAATTTTTTCGTTTAATAATGCCCATGAACTAAAAGGTTTCCAGGTTTCTTTACCATCGCAGTGCCTTCTAACAACAAGAATAGCCTAGTGGCTACCACATGTGCCCATGCAAAAGCCCCTTTGAACTTCATAATTTCATCTAGTTTTGTGATTAACTGAGCAAATGACCTCGGAATGGTCTCGGGATACATTGAACCAACGATTTTCTTTATTAACTCGTATAATATTAATATTATCTCATTGAACATGTTTTGTTTGGCTTTGGTTAGGTTTAAAATATTGATATTGCTAGAATTAAAGCAGGTTTTGGTGCCTCTGTGAGGATTCTGAAAGTTAATGTTGATTAAGTCTGTTATATTTGGTTAATCTTTGGGACAAATATGATCCTTGATTAGGCTTAGATTATATATATGATGAGTAAGGGATTCATTTAAAATGAAGTTATTATAGATATAACTCTTTTGATATTCCTCTTTCCGTGTATGAGGATTCAAGAGTATATGTTTGAGACATTTTTTTTTTTGATATTGAAGTAAATTTTAACACTTTTTGTAATTGATAGATCATTACTCAATTGAGTAGGATTGTTAGGTTATTGAGTAAAAGAGAATAGTTTTTGCAAAAACTACAATTTGTTGAGATATTTATTGAAACGATGGTTCTAATAACCTCATGATTTTTATTTAGGAAGGAAAGACTAATAAGCTCAAAACGACATTGTTTTTTCGCTCGTTTATGAGCAATTGATCTACTATTGTCTGAAATGGAATACTTTCGATCTATGATCCATGTTTTGCAACTTGTTATATAACACAAATTCATATTTTATGAAAAGTATTTCTAGTTTCAACAAAATCTTTTGTTAATATTATAAATTATATCCTGTAATCTTGGTCTATGGGAACTAGACTGTATTTCTAAACTTATTAAGTTTAATCATACTTGCTATATGAAAAATATTACCAGAACATCACCTTGTAATGGTGTAATGGTGTGGAAGTACAGATCACTTCTCATGCAAAACATATATAAGAATGAGCATATATTTTTCTTAATTTCCATCTCCTCTCCCTTCTCTTGTAAAATCTCCACTTACAATCAAAATATTCGTGGAAGAGAAGACAATATTCCTATAAAAGAAGACACAATTGACAATTATACGTAGATTTTGAATATGGTCTAACTAATATATATAATTAGATATGATTCGAAAGACTCGTTCACACGGATGACCTGAATTATAATTGGACAATCTCCCCTAGTGATTCCAGTCCTTAATCTCTTGTATTAATTTTGTTTGTTTGCTGCGCATCTCACAACTATGTTGATTCGATCGTTCAATTCCAAATAAATTTTCTATACATTTTATGATAGAAGAAGAGAAATATATCAGATGTTGTTTAAATGTGATACAAGAAGTGAAGTAAAAAATAAAAGTAATAAGTTTGATCGTTGTTATAATTTAATATATAATGCTACGATTAGGTTAAGGACATATTTTTATTTTCAAGCATATCCACATTTGAAAAGTAAGTCAATGAACATTTTTATTTAATGGAGTAGTTATCATAAAATGGAATCCATAAAATATAACTTAAATCGTTAAATACAGGAAGAAATCACAACTATTACTAATTTATTATTTTATTAAATCATTAAATATAAAAGGAAACCACAACTATTACTAATTTATTATTTTATTAAATATATACTAAAAGAAACTAAAGTTATGATTAATTTATTATTTTATTAAATATATACGAAAAGAAACTAAAGTTATGATTAATGTATTACTTATTAATTTCGACAATCTTCACTTATTTCAAGTCTTATTGCAACCTTTACATATTTCAATGTTTTAAATTAATTACATAATTAATATACTGATTATATATATTATATATTATATTAAATTAATATAAAAAATATATTATATATTATATATTAGATATCATATCTATATCTTATTTTGTGCATACACAAATCGTACCACATAGTTTTGCTATTCTCAATGTTTGTAAGTCTAGAATTAAGGTTACTTCGTTATTATTTCCTTTCATTTTTGTGATTGGACGTTGACATCCACATAATCCAAAAGGCAAAAAAATGAACCTAGAGTTGTTCACAAATCTTACTACATATATCATTACATACATTATTATATTGGAAAATTTTGTGAGGGTGGATTGCATACATTATTATATTGGAAAAAATTGTGAAGGTGGATTGTCTACTTAGGAGTTGGTTGGAAGATAAATGGGGCATAACTATGTATGCAAGATCCTTAGGGCCTTTAGTTGGTTAGTCAATTCGATATATTATTAGTTGGTTAGTCAATTGGATATATTATTATTAGTCTTTATGAAAACATGACTATAGCAATGATTTTGTTATTGATTTGATATTAATTTTTTATTTATTTTAAATTTGTATATAAAATGTAATGTTTAACTTAACAAAACAAAACAAATATATATTTTTTGATATCAAAAAATAAATATTTCTCATCTTTTATTGGTTAATATATTTCAAGTCTTATTGCAACCTTCACGTATTTCAATGTTTTAAATTAATTACATAATTAATGTACTTGTTATATATGCCGATTTTAATTAATATAAAAAATGAAATAACTTCATTATTGATTAATGTTTACAAAATCATGTGTACAAACATACAAATGTCATGTAGTGCATGGTTTCATAGACCATAGAAAGTACAAATCATGTTTCATGTGAATGATGCCCATCATCACTCATGGGCATGAGCATGTACCGCCAATCCATGTTGTCCAGTAGTCCCCCGTTATCCACTTGCAAGTTTTGACTATCAAACGTTATCCACTTGCAAGTTTTGACTATTAATAAATTAACATGAAAATAATTTTAATGTTTTATTCCAAGCAATATATTAATAGATTAATTTTAATGTTTTTATTATCAATAAATTAATACTAAAAAATTATTTTCGTAAAAATAAAAACAAAATATCACAAATATTATAATCAGATTAATAATTTGAAACAACAATATATATTCAAAAAAAAAAAAAAATTATAATTTCTCATTACATAAAACCATAAGCTTAACCATATATGTTTTTAATTGTAGTATTTAGTTATAAATATTGATATGCTTTATTTTTTTCAATTATTATAAATATAACTAATAATATAAAAAAAATTACCATTTTTTATTTAATTCAAAAAATTTACTATAGTTTTAAATCATTATGACTATGCTACCTTATAGCTCTTGTTAAATACATAAAATAGGAAACCAAAGCTACTACTAATATTACAGTCATTTATTTGTCTACTTTTATGTAAGTCTTCATTCGAAACTTCTTTCGTGCTTTCATATTCACACTAGTTGGCAGGGACAAAAAGTCGACAAACATTGGTGATGGCATGTTACGAATGAGGCTTTAACTTCTTGCAAGTCCACAAATGTTTGAAACCAATGGAGAATGGCTTCTCAGATCCTGATCAAGAAACTTTGTAGACCATAACTAATGCCCAAAGAAATAAACTTGTAGAATTAAGGAAAAAAGAGAAAAGGCCATGTTTTGGATCCACAGTTTAGTGCATGACTCGATCTTTCCTAAGATAACATGAGCATCTAGTGCAAAGCAAGCCAGGGATATCTTGGAATTATCATATCAGGGTAATGAAAAAGTGAAGAATGTGAAGCTTCAAAACCTAAGGAGAAAGTTTGAAACCTTAAATATGAAGGAGGTAGAGAACATTTCCTAGTTCATTATTAGAGTGACAGAGGTTGTGAATTATCTCACAACTCATGGAGAGTAGCTTGAGGATAAGAAAATTGTTGAAAATTTTCTCAAAATCTTTCCTCGAATATTTGAAATGCTTCACTCCCCTAGAAGAGTCCAAATAACTATCTAAAATAACAATAAAAGCACGGATGGGTTCTCTTTTGTCCCATGAATCAAGAATCAACATAAAAGAAGAATCTTTAGAATGGGCATTCAACACTATGGCATTGACTGGTAGAGGTATAGCTATAGGAAACATAGGTAAAGGTAATCATCGATCATAAGGAACAACAACACCAAAACATTTAGAACAATCAAATCATCTTTCTCTCAGAATCACAAGGGGAGAGGCAAAAAATGGATAGACAAATAAAAAGTCCAATGTTACTACTAAAAAAAATATTGTCACTATGAAAGTGAATGTAGAAAGACAAAGTTATATATGAACAAGAGAAGAGATAATATCTCCAACACTAATTAAGGAACATCTAAGAAAATGTTATTTGCATTCCAAATCACTAAAGAAGATCACAACAAGGGTCTTTGGTTTCTATATAGTGGATGTATCAATCACATGATAGGTAGCAACAAACTATTTTCTAGACTTGATAACTCTATTCAATATGAAATTACTTTAGGTGATGCTTGTCATGTCAAGGCCTTAAGAAAATATGTCATGTCACTCTCAAGTAAGAAAAATGAGAAGAAACACATTCTTGATGTCCTCTATGTACCCAATCTTAGATATAATATAATAAGTATAGGAAAATTGAGTCAAAATCATTTTGATGTCAGATTCAAGGACTTCAAATACACTATCTTAGATAAGCCACCTAGTAGAAGACTTGTTGCAAAGGTTAAAATGACCAAGAATAGATTGTTTCGACTAAATATGAGAAGTGTATTTGCCTATCACAGTCATATGCACAAAACGTCTCAAGCATAGACAAGACTTGGTTGCAGTATCTTAGTTATGATAGCAACCTTTTAGGATTCTTAGTCTCTTGCAAAGACATTCAATGAAAAAAACAACCCTTGTGAAAGATCCATCCTTGAAAAAATCAAAGATAAGTCTTTCTAATAGCATCTAGAACTAAAGAGTATCTACAACTTATTCACACAAATCTATGTGAACCCATGCAAACTCAATCCATTGGTGGAGGGTTTTTTTTCTTAACGTTCATTAATGATTTTAGTAGGAAATTTTGGGCATATTTCCTAAAACAAAATCTGATACATTCACAAAGTTCAAAGAACTTAAATCTATAGCAGAAAAATGGAGTGGAATATATGTCAAAGTGCTCAGGTTATATGGAGGAGGAGAGTGTGACTCAAAGGCTTTTGTGAATTTTTGTAGACAACAGGGAATTGAAAGGAAGTTCCCTACGAGATATATTTCGCAGTAGAATGGAGTGGCTAAAAAAAAGAATCAGACCATCATGAACATGGAAAGGAGCATGATGAAAGATAGAAATATTTCCAATGACTTTTGGGTTGAAGTTATTGTTTGTTCAGTCTACATACTAAACATATATCCAACAAAAAGTGTGAAAGAAAAAGTGCCTCAAGAAGTATGGAGTGGCATAAAATCAAGTGTCTCTAACTTCATCATTTTTTGTTGTATCTCCTATGCACATGTCCTAGAAGAGATAAGAAGAAACTTGACAACATGACTAAAAAGTGCATTTTCTTTGGGTATAGTGAACAATACAAATACCATAGAATGTATAACACAGTCACCAAGCAATTTATGGTGATTATAGATGTAAAATTGTTGTAGGAAAAATCTTTGAGGGTCCAAGAAAATGAAATAATGGAATATTAAAATATATTACTCCAAAAATATGAACAAGTGGAAAGCTTAGGACAACAGGTACCTCCACCAAGAATGCCAGGGTTACATGTACAAAGACAAGAGGAATAGACTTAAAATAGTTCTTATTTTAGTCCTCCTACACGATTGCTCCATCCGGATCCCACTTTCCAACTGATGAGAACTCATTGGTCCCTCCCAGCTAACGCTAGGGGTAATATTCTTCTCCCTGAGCCCCTCGAGCCTCAAAGGGGCCATGCACACAATACCATAGAATGATAGCACCCTGCTCGCCTCTCAATTTTGAGCTACCACTCGTTACCCGAGCTAGGTATCCCAACTCCCACAAGAGAAAGTTCAGTTAAGATGAAATTTCAGCAGCGTAATGTTACACAAGCTAGATGTGTACATACTCCTCCTCTGCCATATCTTTTATAGAGTTTCTTAGTCATTAGTTTCCCAAACCCTCATTAGATTCTTTTATTTATTTATTTAATTAGGAAAAACCTCCCCCGTACACATGTCGCCCGATCCCCTAGTTGCACCAGAAAATGAATTTATTAATTAATTAAATATTCCTATTTTCCTCACCCACCTAAAAGCGTTCCTAAAAAATCTCCTTGATGTCTGATTATTCCCTTACAATTCTTAAATGACTTACGCCTTACTTAATTCCTAGTTGATTTCATAAATAGAAAGTTCCAAAGGCTAGATTCCTTACTAAATTAGACATTCAGTTTTTTCTTTAAGTTTCTCTTTTTTTTAAGTTTCATTTTCTTTTAAGTTTCCCCCTTTTTCCTATTTAACTAAAAATCAATTTAGCAAGTGTAGATAAAAACAACCATGTGCCCTTTTAATAAATTTAATCCTCCATTATAAATTGTTTACTTTAATAATTAAGTTTGAATTTCTTACCCCCCTTCTTGTTACATGTTTATTTATTTTTTTCTTTAACCACATGTTCTATTTAGACCTAGGTTTTAATTTCACTAGGCTAGGCAAAAAAAATTTAGGGAACTTTTAGTTATTAAACTTCACTCATACCATCATCTATTTTAAGGTCGACTAGGTCCGAAGGAGGCATAGTTTTCTAGGCACTAGGTTTATTAACTTATCATATTTAAAATCACGACGTGCCCTTCAGGACACACTACATGCTCCAACGGTGCCACTCGCCTCTTTCCATTTTATTTGTGCGACGTGCCCTTCAAGATGCACTATGTGCTCTAAGGGTGCCACTCACCTCTTGACTAAATTTGGTAGACGTCAAACCCCTAAAGTTAATACTCTGTCAGGTGATCTTGTGGGAGACTAAGGGCCTATAAGGAATAAGGACCCTGCCTTATTGCGTGCCCTTTAGAATCATCATGAGCGACTGTCACAGTCTTCCCTCACGACATCGTGGGTCTTCTCTAACTAGGTAATTGTTAACCTACAGTTCGAGCCATGACGCAAGTGCTACTAGGCTGTGGGAGGGTTGTTGCCACACCTCTCCCTCAATGTCTCTGGTTGTCATGCATGCCCCATTTACTCCAAATGTGGGTCTGGTTGGCAAGCTATCGTTATCCTGCATCCATCAAGGAATCATGTCAGCAATAGCAATCAACATCATATTATCTAATCATATGTACATATGTCACATCAACAACATTCAAACCCTAACAGTCCACTGCATGACTCGATCTAAAGTCCAAGGGGTTTCATCGATGCCTTGGCATCCTCAATGTCTAGAGTCTTGCACACTCAGGAGAACCCAGTCAATAACATATATCTATGTAAATACAACAAAATAACATATAATCAAATCCACAATATCTCATAATCATAATCACAACAACCAATCGTATAAAGAACTAGATCACTTGCACGCAAGTGTCCTCAAAGAATAAGTCCGCTCAGTGTCACACTAAAAAATTGCGCAAAAACGTCCACTACAAGGTGTTTTCCTTGTAGTGTGGCAAGGAATAACATTCTAGACACTATGCACCATATCTATAAATATGTAAATTCCAAATGGGAAATATTAATCTTGAACAAAGATGAAGGTTTGGAATTCACCACATTCTCTACCAAAATAGAAGGCATAATGAGTAGGTGATGTAAACTTGCAATGAATACATCAAACAAACATATATTCCATAAAATGAGATATCATCCATCAGGCTATAGATTTGATCTAACCTAGAATTAACTATGGAAGATCCTTAATTAAAGTTGGACCAAGTAAACGATCCACCGTAGTCTACCCCTTTCTTCTCTTAATTAGGTTCGAATAGATAAATAGTGGGTTTACACTTAGATCATGCCTACTTCTTTGAACCATTAATCACAAAACTAACCCCTCCTCCCCTATCACCATGCCATTCAACCATGTTAAAATATGCATAAATTATCCACTTGAGATCTATAAGAGAGGTATCCATCCATGCCCATCGATGCATACATGTGGATCTAAGGTTTGGTGCATACACAAACTAAAAACCCATAGATCTCTCTTGGAATAACATAGTAATCCACATGCAACAATTGCTTAGGTCATTCCCTAAAGTAGTAACTAAAATATGTATATATGGTGAGATCGATATCACCACCCCACCTCTTCACTGATCATGATCCAGACTACCAGAATGGACCATTCCAAACATAACCCATGTGACTATGAAGCTTAAATCACAATGAATTGACCTCATGCAAAAGAAACTATTTTTGGCTTAAATTTTTTTAAGAACTCCTCGAATAACCTTGTTTCTACGTGGGATCATCATCCCTCTAAAAGTACATGAAAAAATATATAGCTTCATTAAATGAACAAGGGATTGGCCAAAGTGTTGAACTTGTTAGGAATCACCAAGTATGGTGCTCCCCTCTTAGGAGAGTGGGTCACTCCTTCCTTAAAAGACTTTACCCACAAGGGTGGGCTCAAAGTATTAACAAGATTTTCCAAAATTTTAGGATATGAACCTTGCTTATGATTTTTAGATTTAACCCGCCATCCCTCATACACCTCCATATTATGAATAAGAGAACTACCACTAGTTGAATTTGTCTACATGGTCTAGAGTAGAGGATTAAGTAGAGGAACTCCAAAATTGTTAGGAGATGGTTGTTGTATCAGGCCTTCAACACCTTTAGAAGTCTCTTGAACCATAACTCCTCATGTCCTAATTTTATATGCAAGACTCGATAGAGAGACATTCCCTCTTGCATGGGCCTTAGAGGTGTCTTCCTTAGAAACTCAGGGTGAACCAACTGAAGAACCAACCTAACCAGTCAGGGCTACTAAAATTGAATCACATGCATCACCCAAATATTGGGAAGCCCCTCAAGAGAGATTACAATGGGGAAAATCCAAAATGAGATGATCCTGCATTTGGTAAGGAAAGAAAACATTTGGAAAATCCAGATAACTAAATTTCTATTGTTGATTCAGGAGGATCTTCAAAATCGACACATTTAAGTCTATTTTATTTATTCTGATATTGAGCACATAGTAAAGATCTAATGGATATATTTATGAGAAAATTTGAATGGAGTAAAATGGACTTCCCATGCAAAAGATATGTCTCGTGAATAAACAATTGTCGTGAATAAACAATTGTGACTTTGATAAATCCCCGTCATAATCCCAAGGAATTCAACAATTATCCCTTGGTTCAAACTGACTGAGTGAAGCGAGCACCTCTCAGAGGATAATTGCATTTCCAATTTTCTTTAGATCATTATTTCTTGAAGGAGAAATCACTCCCATGATTTCAATTTGGAATTAAGAAGAATTCATGGTCCGTCCTTGCTTATGGGTGTTTGTGGGGCCAGATCACTTTCTCCATTGAGATCCATACGATGGAATTGTTAAGATCTTGGTGACTATGTGTATTGGATAAAGCAGACTAGTCACTTCCTCTCATCGCACAAATTCCCAAACTCAGATCATTGGCAACCCTCTTATTCATGGCTTCATTGGCTCGACCTTTGATCATTTTGCACAAATCCTTCCATCTTTCTATTAGACATCAATCATTGTTATAGCAGAAAAATGGTTGCAGAAGCTCTTAGATGGGATGAAACACCAACACTTTTCCCTACAAATACCCCATAATCGAGGAACATGTCACAAGCCTCGATGTTGAACCGATGGTATCTGGCTACTGTTACACGTCAAATTTACTCAAATGGATAAGTGTCACATGTTCCTCTCAATTGTCGTAAATGTCGCATCTTTCTTACAACTTTCACAAGTGTCGCAAGTTGTTCGTAAGTGTCGCAAATGCTATTCAAGCATACTGCCTTAATGACGACACTAAGGAGGAACTTAAAACATCTCATGTACTTGGTTTGAAGAAGAAGAATTGGTTAACTGAAGTCAAGGGACTCTTGACACCTGAAAAGAGCTCTGAAGCAAAAGCTTTCAGGGGGAGCGCTCCTCTATATCAGCCTTAGGAGCATTGGCGCCCCCCTACAAGGCTTTAGGGAGTGTTATAATGCTCTCCTACCCTTCTGAAGGAGAACTACTTCCTTTTGAAGCGCTGGTGCTTCCCTTAAGCTACCCAGGGAGTGCTACAACGCTCTGATGCCCCTTTTGCAGGAGCGCTGCCTAATTTGAGGCAGTAGTTGGCTCGTTGAGGATAATAAGGGAAGGATATTTCAAGATTGGAAGGTAGTTGCATTCGAATTCTTGGTTTCATCATGAGATCCTTGATCTAAGGAGAAGGTTCCCCAACTTGTTCTAAAGATAACTCAAGAGGTTAAGCTCCTCTCAACCTATATAAGCAAGCTCTATGATGGTGGAAAGAGAGGAAGAATTGCTAGCATGAAACCTATGATCTTATAGGAAACACACAGTCAGCCAAAGGAGAGTGATCAGTGAAGCTGCTATTATCCAGGTCGTGGATCTTTCGAGCAAGGGTTAGACGAAGGGGACTTGATGAAGCTGTCGCATTCACATCTACGATTGTAAGTACTCTTGTCGTTATTCTCATCAATATGACAAGCTTGGCCTGTTTCTTTCTAGTTTGTGTCTGATGTCACATGAACTTATCACTGATAGATAGATCTATTTACAAGCTAATATCAATAGAGTAGGAAGTAGTCGTATCTTTTTTGTCTACAGGATTCAGCAAGAAGCAAAGGATCGAAACACAACTCGGAGCGTGTAGGGACAAACGTCGATAAAGAGGTACTTCTGTTGTCCTTCCTTCTCATGTGTTATTTTGGATAGATTTGAAAGGAAGTCAGTGTCCACGTTAATCATTTTTTGTCTTAGAGTTAAGGTCAATCTCTTAGAGGCGATCTACCTGTCCGCAGGGAGATTTTCCTACAACAGAAACTGGCGACTCCGCTCGGGAGATAGCCTCAAATCGAAACTTCTTGTTTTGATTTATCCTCATTGACCTTGTTCTACCCCTTGATTGTTTCAGACCTGGTTCACTTCTCTTTAGATGGGTTTCATGAGCAGATTGGCTCCCTACCCCATCATACTCAACATAGTTGTCGAAATTGATTTGCAATTTTTTGAATTTTTTGACATTTCTGGGAGTTTTTGAACCTGGCTCCCCTGTCCCAGTGCTAACAGAGTGCCAACGCTCCCCAATAACTTTGCACAGAGCGCTATAACGCTCCTTTCCTGTGAAAACAGAGCGCCAACCCTCCTTTGGCCAATAAGCCTTCCAGAATTTATTTTTCTGGGTTTTGCCTCTGTGTCTCTCCTGCTGAGTAACCTTGTGAGTCAATGCTTCTTCTCTTCTAGTCTTGACATCTGTCTTTTTGAAGAACGAACATCTTACTATTTGGATTTTTTAGCCTTCTTCACTATTGTTATTGAGTTTTTCTGTTGATTGAAGTCTGAAACCCATGCATTGTCTTTCTCTCTGTTCAGCTGAGTAAAAACCCTGGTGAAGGTCATCAAAGGCCTACAGATCTCTTCATCTTGATTTTAGTCAAGGTCATTGTTCTTCAACTTTTGATTTTGGGTGCGAAGTTTGTTTTCTCTTTGATTGTTTCTTTTCTTTCGCTTTTCGTTTTGATTGCAACAAAGGGTGTATTGTTTGTATGACTTTTGGTTGTACTAGTTTAATTTTCATTCATACGAGAAGATAATTAGCAGACAAGCATTGTGTTGAATTGATCATTATTCATATACAAACAATGAAAAAGCATCTTCATAATTGATTTTTCATGTTAGAAGGCATCTCAAAAGTTTTAGCATCACATCAGGATTTGATTGAGAAATTGTTTGAGGATATTCCTTGTTCATGCTTGTTAGTGAAAAGAACTCTCTCTCTCCCTTAGATAGATGTTCATCGAAAAGAAATGTCTGCTTATCATATTTGATGAATTTTTGGGACTGAGTCATAATTCCATTCGTTTCACTTCCATGCACCCCTTTTGTGTAAACAATAGCCACAAAATCAATGCTAATTAAAAGTTATATAGAACTTTTTATTTTCTAGGATCCTCCACCAACACTAGATTAGGATTAGTACTTTGGATCAGGGTTGTGAGCATAACTCTCCAAAGTTTCCAAAACAAACAGTAGCATCCTGAGTTAGGGAGAGTCAAATCGAATCATCGTATAAGTCTGCCTGGGATCCCCCTCTAACACAGGGGTTATGCACGAGGTCACATTCGGGTGAGCTACGAGGACTAACCCTCCGTGGTTTAAGTGATTGTGGTGTTCAGATCATATTATGGGGGTCACTTCAAGGTAAATCCACAATTACAACGTGGAAGCCTTTTAG
>JASDQU010264959.1:4915-15387 GCA_032191745.1 Picea mariana
AAGTTGATATTAAATTATTTTACTTAAAGTGGACATTGAAATAGATACAAAGCCTTAATTAAAAGAAGAAAAGGCACTACATAGCCAGAGAGGTTTATGCACCTATCTAATTTAGATCCAAAGAAATTTTGGAGGAAAATTTTAACTCATAAACATAAAGTAAATGATATGATTCCCTTGACACACTGGAATTCCTACCTTAAAAATATTTATGAATCTCGTAATGTCATGGACAACATTCCAAAACGTTCTATAGAAAATGAAGTTTTTTCTATAGAAGACATAAAGTTTGGGGTTGAGCCACTTGTAAATGGGAAAGCTAACGACATTGAATGATACAAATATGAAATATGAAAAATTGGAGGGCTTATTCTAATCCCTCAAATACACAATCTATCCAATTTAGCAGTGCAGCAAGGCTAACCTAAACTGTGGACTCAAAGTCTCGTTGTACCTATTTTTAAAAGTGAGGATAAAATCAATCCCTCTAACCATAGGACCATTATGATTAACCCCATTTTAGCTAAGGTATATGGAAGTATTTTGGAAAATACGATAAGAATATAGATAGAAAGCCACGGGAAAAAAGCTTAAGGAAAGGCTAGCTTTAGAGGTTATCATTCAATGGTGGACCACCTTGTGACACTTAGGATCATTGCAGAGGAGTGTCGCAACAATAAAACCAATCTCCTTTGTTTTTTTGTCAACTTTAAGAAATGTTTTTACTTTTTTCCTAGGACCAACCTTTGGAATAGGTTAGAAGAGATAAAAGTTCCCTTCAGGCTAATAACTATTGTGTTAAGGTAGTATGAGAACGATATTGCTAATTTTAAGAGAAATAAGGGTTGGTCATAAGAATTAATTGCAATATAGGAGTCAAGAAAGGTTGTCCCCTATCCCCTACACATTTAGGCATTTACATTGACACGTTGGAAACTTGTCTAGATCTTGCAGGTTGTGTTGGACCAACTCTTGCTAGTATATTAATCACCCTTATTTTATATGCTCATGGTATTGTTCTTATAGAAAGGAATCCCTATGACCTCAGTAAGTAGCTTATCATCCTCAAGGACTTCTTCTCTTATATAGGAATCACTGTGACCACTAACACAACAAAGGTTATGATAATCAAATCTAACAAGATCATTTATGGTACTTTTGTATATGAAAACAGTAACTTGGAGGAAGTGCCTTAATACAAGTATATTGGAATTGATATCCATCAAAATCTCAATTGGAACTATATCATTGAGAAAAATGATAAATGAAGGGTGGAAAGATTATTATGGGCTTGAAAATAATTGTAAATTAGCAGATCTTTGGCTTTGGGATAAGAAAAGATCTGATTTGAGACTCTTCTCACTCCTTTTGTCTTGTATCGATGTGAATTTTTGGGATGTAGTATCTCTCGAGAATCCCGGGGAAAGATAGAATAGATCGAAAATAATTTTATAAATTATAATCTCAAAATTAAAGGCAATGCAATCTATCATATCGTCCTCATAAAAGAAAGAATTTCCCCCATTTAGAGAAAAACTATGATTAGGTACTTAATGTACAAGAACAAGATAAACAACATGGATAACAAGAGGCACCCAAAAATTTATTCAAACTCTAGATAAAATCACCAATGGCTCAAGTAGGGATGGCATAATGATGCCAAGTCTTGGCTAAATAATTGGGGAATAAAAAAAGAAGTTATTATGCAAAATACTGATAATATTAAAAACATTTTTCAAGCTAAATTTAAGGAGAATATATGGTGTTATAAAGAATTAGAGGATAAGAGGAAATTATGATATTTTAAGGAGGTGGCTAACCCTAATATTGAAGGTCAAAAGTATCTTTCTATCTTGACAAGTGTTAAAAAGAGAATCAATATTACTAAATTTAGAACTAATTATTTTCATCTACATAGTGATATTGGGGATTGGAAAACTCCAAAAACACCATGACTTGAAAGAATATGTCACCTTTGTGACACTAATAAGGTTGAATATGAAATCACTTTCTCCTATAGTGCCCTACGTATACCCAAACTAGATCTCAATTTCAAAATATCTGTCATAATATCAACCTTCCTAACATTCTAAGCCATCAAAACTATAGTGATCTTGTGTAACATCCCCTCCGTTACAACAACAAGTAAGTCCAAGACGTACGGATTTTTTTTTTGGTGTTAGGAAAGTCACATCATAATTAATAGAAACACTCTTGAAACTTTATCATGATTAATAACTACACATAATCAACGTATTAACATAATAAATAATAGTGACACGTGATCAACAGATAAACATAATTAGTGACACCATTCAACACATCACAATGAACTGAAGAAAAACATAAATAAATGATCAACCATGCCACTGAATATTAAATAACTACTCGCCCGACCTACCTTGCATGGTTAGGACCTCCAGGACACATAAGCAACCCTCAAAATGAGGATTCATCTGATTGATTTTGACCACTGAAGGGCTCATGGTTGGCGACTGTTCTCATGAACAAGGAGGTATCTAAGTCCCTTAATTGATGACATATCATAACTCCAGTCTACATTATCAGTCATACATCAACCTTAATTCATGGTGCAAGAGTAATCTAATTACTTAATCAATCATACATCAACATTATTTTAGTGGTGCAAGAGTAATCTAGTTACTTAATCAATCATATATCAACATTGTTTTCATGGTGCAAGGGTAATCTAATTACTTAATCAATCATACATCAACACTAGTTTCATGGAGCAAGGGTAATCTAATTACTAATCAATCATACATCAACATTATTTTAATGGCGCAAGAGTAATCTAGTTACTTAATCAATCATATATCAACATTTTTTTCATGGAGCAAGAGTAATCTAATTACTAATCAATCATACATTAACATCACCTTAAAATTAGATGAAACAAAACAAAATAATTTTTCTTAGAAAATAAACCGATAAATGCATATATCATTACAAATGGAAAAGAAACGGGAGATGTTCATTATTAATAGCTCAGTTGAAGTCCTTCAATGATTATACAATCTTGACTATCATTAACAATATTGCAGAGATGCCCTTGAATACTCTCAACATAATCTCATTAAGTTAAAATAATCAATTCAAGAGTTCATGCTTACTGACTTATGCGGATTGATGAGTTGCTTGTCAAGAGTGGTGGGTTATATTCACTTACCTTTTGTCCAAAGTATGGATATATCTCCTAGCACCAAAATTTGAAGTCTTTGAATGTTTTGTTAGAATTTAAAATACTTAATAGGAAGTTATTAAATACATGCATATTGATATTCGGGATATGGAAAATAAAGGTCCAATGAGTTTGAAGGTTATTGGAGGGAGAATGAAGAAGCGGACGAATCCAATCGAAATACAATAGGGTTAAATTTCCCAAACTATGTGTGATGCGTACAGGGGCAAATCCAATAGAAATACAACAGGGTTAAATTTCCCACACTGCGTGCAATGCGTATAGGGTCGAACCAATCAAATTCAACATGAATAATCTCCCTACTGCGTGTGATGCGTACATGGGTGAACCAATCAAATTTGATAGGGATAATATCCTCACTGCGTGTGATACGTATAGGGGAGGGCTCCTTAAAATCGTTGAAAGGAACCAAACGAAGGAAGGAAATCATTGTATCTGTTCTTCGATGGATTGACTATAATAAAAACTTGAACAACATAAATAAGCAATAGACCAAGGCCAAAGAACTAGAATTTTCCTATTAATTATGTAAAAATCGAAATGACGACTAGTCCAGAATTGCACATTCTAGATTCGTAAACGCCAAGGAACGTATCCATTTGACTTTCGACAAATTTCTACATGCTATATATAATTAAATCTTAATACAAATAACCAATTGAAAATTAGAATTACCACAACCCGCGACGTCAAAGTCGAAGATGTTCTTCAGAAACTGACGCTCCTTTCGTCCTCTGCTTCCTAATCATTGAGATTTCACCGGTACCTCCCAACCAATGCTAGGGGTAATATTCTTCCCCCTTAGCCCCCCGAGCTGCAAAGAGGCCACACACATAACCATAAATCTTCTAGTTCCCAGCTTGTCTCGCAAGGTAGAGCTACCACTTTCTATCAAGTTGGGTATCCCAACTCTCACCAGATAAACCAGTCAAAAATAATTCGGAAGCATAACTTTACCAATAACCAGTGTGACCCTTTTTCCCTCGAGAGCATTTTCTTTATAAGACTTTCCTTAATGACACATCCCCCTTGCACAATTAATTTGTTTTTTAATTAAATAAATTAGAATTATTTCCCCCTTACACTTGTCACCCTCTCCCCAAGTTGCACAAGAAATTCAACATTTTATTTAATTAAAGTCAATTTCCCTCACCCTTCCTAAAAGTGCTCCTTAAATCACTCCAAGTTGTCTCCTTATCACCCCATATTCCCATTTAATTATTGACACCTTACTAAATCTAAGTTGAGTTAAAATATGATTCTTCTTCTAGTTAACTAAACTCTAGATACCATTCTATGCGTACACAATTTGTTTCATGCTTTATTCTAAGTTGGTACTTTCTTGCACACATGTGTATTATATTAATTCTTTGGACTTATTTCATTTTCTTAATTTCTTAAATTGATTTACCTCATTCCTATTTTTGATTTAGTTAATAATTTCAGTTTAGCCTCTTTACAAAACTTAGTTTATTTTTTATTTTTGAAAAAATTTAGACTCTTATAGGGATTTATAATTAAAAAATTACCCATTATTTATTCATATATGACAATGTCTAAATATTTTCAAGGTTTATCGTTATTCTTCAAGGTTTTGTAGTCCACCTAGATTCGATGACTCAAATTTTATTTACGCGACGTGCCCTTCAAGATGCACTTTGTGCTCCAAGGGTGCCACTCACCTTTGATTGGTTTTTGTAGTTGGCCAACCCTTGGAGTCAACACTCCACTTGGGAGACCTTGTGAGAGACTAAGGGATTCTAAGGAATAAAGACCCCGCCTTATTGTGCACCTCTTAGAAATCTTTATGAGTGACTGTCTCAGTCTTCCCTCACGATATCATGGACCTCTTGAACTAGGTAATCATTAACCTACAATCCGAGCCACGATGAGAGTGTTAGTAGGTTGTGACAGGGACTCTACCACAATTCTCCCTTAATATCTTGTCTATGTGCATGGCCCCTTTACTCCTTATGTGATTCATATTAACAAGCATTCATCATCATGTATCCATCAACGAAACACAGTCAATGATCCATATAGAAAATCATACTATAATAGATCATGTGTCACATATGCATAAATGAAATATTCAAACCAATACAATCCACTCCCTAACTCAATTCGGAGTCCAAGGAGGCCCATTGATGCCCTCAGCATCCACTATCTATCAAGTGTTCTGCACAATCAGGTAAATTTGTCAATAGCATTTGTCAATACATATATATATAATAATATTATATCACAACCTTCAACATCATCATCAAAATCCATAAGTGAAACAATAACCATGTACTATAACCGGATCACTTGCATGCAAGTGTCCTCAAAGAATAAGTCGATAACATGTGCTTGCAAAAGTGGGTTGTTACATACACCCCCTCTTGTTTTAAACTTCATATTTAAGTTTTATAGTATATAAAAATGAAGTAAATAAAGTATATCACAAGATCTATATGTCTAATCTATCAAACAAGTAAGGAAACTGTTGGCACATATCATATGCATCCTCCCAGAAACCTGAGTGTGGACTATAATTGTCCCAGTGGACCTTGACCTGATCGACGTCATAGCTGTCAAATGCGATGGTCCAGAATGTGGATTGGCTCTGTCGTGATTGAACCCTTGTCTAACACTTGCAAGGAACTCGTGTCAATCACATGTGTAGGATCACTAACATAATGTCTCAAAACATATACATGAAAAACATTATGCATACGCCTCAAAGAATGAGGCAAGGCTAGTCAATAGGCCACGGGTCCTTTATTTTCCACAACTTTGAAAGGTCCCACAAACCCAGGAGATATTTGATCACCCTTTCCAAACTTGAAAGAACTCTTGTGTGGCTTCACCCATAATAAAATTCGGTCGCCAACTTCATTGTAATATCCCTAGGCCGAACCCAATTGTAAATGTAAATGCAAATGTACTTAAGCTGGTGAGCCGATTGGTATAATTTTTGTATGAACCTTTCATGGCATAATGCACGCATGTACTACGCAGTAAATTGATGAAGTGTGCAAATTCCAGGATACCACGCGCAGCATATTAAGTGTGCATGATATTGAGGCCAACGAGCCTTTGTGTATATGTTATGTTTTACAGGCTAGTGAGCCAGTTTTGTGATGATTAGGCCGGACATCCTAGATGTTAAAGGCCAGTGCACCTATTTTAGTATATGACTCATCATTAATATAAAATACATTGTTGCGCGTAGACCGACCATGATAAAAGAGAATGGGGGGATAAACTCCACTAGTTGGGAAAAGGTGGGGATAAAAGTTAAGGAAAATGGGCTAAGCTAGAAAGATAAATCCAAAAAGGAAAATTATATTAATATTTCTTAAAGTATAAAGTATGGATAATTATTTTATCCTGAGTTCTAAAGATGGGGACAAGTGGACCAAAGTAGATCCTAACATGACAAGTGTCAAGTTGGGGACATGCATACATATTGTTTGGACTTAGTTCATTTTCCATCATATCTTCCATCATTCAACCATTCCATGATCATTCACACACTCATTGAGATATCCTACGTATCTTCATGATTGTACCTGAACTGGTATCCATAGCCATACTTTTTTTGTAGCTGGTTATCTTGGGAGTTGGACTAAAGAAGCGGGTTGACACGCCCATGAGTAGTTTCTCTCTGGGTGAGAGAATTGTTGGGAATTGATTTCCTGAAGGTGCTAAACTACGGCTACAGATCTCTGAGACTTCCTATCCGACCTGTTGCTGAAGCCCAAAAAGGAAGTGGGGAAACCGAAGGATTTTTGAGGAGAGAAGGGGCACACTTCTTGGGGTGGGACAGGAATGTGGGGAATGAGAGACTGTAGACTTTTAGTTTGATTTGGAACTTGTGATGGAGTCTCTCCTATTGTCTATGAACCATTATCCTGATTAGGAATCCATTTACCCGGGTGGAGTTTAGTCCCAGCTCGGGGGTGACCCACTGCTGAGAGTGATGAGCAGTGTGGTCTAAGGCTGGGAGGTTCGTGGAAGGTATGTATGTAGTTGGTGATATTCTTACCAAGATAAGTGTCAACTGTGTGAAAAAATTACATGTCGCATTGTTATTTATGTGTGTATTTTTATGGGTTTATCCTATGTGTGGTTATAACTGTATGTATATTTATGGGTATTTCCTGTGTATGTTGCATGTATATGTTTGTTGTTATTTCAGTGTGAATCTATGCATTTACATATGTATTTTTCTGTTTACATTTATATATAAATTTCCACAAGAGTTCTGTGTGTATATGTTTTAATTGCATGCAGTTCAAAAAATTTATGTGGCATAACTCAGTTGGATGTTGGGTATGTTACATTATGTTCCATAGAGAGAAAGAAAGTGTGGCCCAACTTGGGTGGATGGGGACGTTACAATATGGTATCAAAGATTCAGTTTTCAACACTGAGCCTAGATGGGCCGAGCACGTTGAGTTGAAGTTTCACAGAGAATTTTTTTCGAAGTGGCCAAATTTCTAGTTGCAGAACGTCCATGATAAATTTTAGAAAAAATGATGCGGAATTGGGAAAATCCCCAATTTCTGTTGTTAAATTCATGGGAAAATCGAGAAATTTGGCAAAGTGGTGAGATATTATTGGTTTAATATTTTTTCTAGGAAATTCAGACCTAGAATTGGTTGAATTTAAAATTACAGTGAAGCCATGACAGATGGAGTGAGACTAGTAAATAGAATTCTCAATTCATGAATTGATTGTGGGAAAAATTCATTTCAAAAATGTCAAACCGTAGTAGTTTGTTGTTGCAGAGGTTGAACTAGTGTTATCGGGGTGAAATTAAACGAATTTCGTGGTTGTAGAATGTCTATGGTAAATTGGGGGAAAATTTAGGAAAAAGCCCCAATTTCTACAGCAGAATTTATGAGGAATTGATGCGCATAAAAATGAATGTGCATAGGTGGGCGCACTAAAAATGCATGATGCACGGTAAAAATCTTGTGATATGTAAAAATTCGACATTGTACGACAATATATTGGTGTGCTAATGCGCGCGCTAAATTTTGGTGGCACATGGAAAAAGATTGGCGTGCTGGTGCGAGTGCTAAATTTTGGCGCCGCGCAGAAAAATGTTGGTGTGCGGGTGCGCGCACTAAATTTTGGTACCACACCAAACAATGTTGGTGTGCGCACTAAATTTTGGTGCCACATCGAAAAATGTTGGTGTGCGGGTGTGCACACTAAATTTTGGCATCATGCGAAAAAATGTTGGTGTGCGGGTGCGCACGCTAAATTTAGCATTGCGCCATACACATACTAAGGTGTGTGCATTGTGAACACACATAATAATGGTGCGTGTGGTGTGCATAGTATTGGTAGAGCGCATCAAGTTTTGTTAGTGCGCACGCAATATGGGTATAATGTTGTCGTGCGACAGTTTAATAAATGGTGCACGCAGAGTACTGGTGCGCGATGGGGGCATACTAAACTTTTGCATGGAGAAACGTGTAGAGAGAAATGCATGAAGAATATCAGTGTGCGATACAAAAATTTCATGCAATAGATAATGGTGCAAGAACCAAAACTTTGCGCGATGGATATTGGTGCACGACACAAAAGTAGTGCGCACCAGTTATTGGCGCGACAGAGAAGTGATGCATAGTGGTTATAGGTGCGCGGAGCACAATTTACCTTGTGGTGTTGCTGCGCATGCTAAATATGGGTGTATAGGTTGAATTTTATGCACGGGAATTCGTTTGGAGGGTGAACAACAACAAAAAACCAACGATTTTCTGCAACGTTTTACACTGTTTGAACGCCATCTTTTTGTAGCGTGTTTTTGAGGCCCTTAAGAGCATTTTTAGCAACACAAAAACCACGATAATAGAGTGTAAAAATGTACACTTTGTCTTTGTAGCTCAAATAAAATAGCTCAAAGAGATCTTTCTAATGGTGTAAATTGTTCGTCAGACAGACGTTTTATGAGAAAGTTACAACACAAACAATGGAAGGTAAATTTTAAGACCCATCTAACTTCCAAGAGCCATAACATTCTTCTCCGGAATCAAATTGAGGCACAGGAGAAGTCAATGGAAATATATTAAACCATAGAAGACATTCCTAGAGCTTAGTTAAATTTCTATCCATGTTAAATTTTTTTTAATATGGAAAATAAGGTACCTGTAGCATTCCAGACCAAAAACACGAATTGGTCTAGAACTTCAACAGGCTATAACTAACATCCTGAAACCCAGAATGAGGTGAAACTTGGATAGAGTGTCCATAATATGTATATGAGGAAACACAATTGAGATTATACAAAAAATCTAATGGATTAGGTGCAAAAATGCATAATTACAGCGCAGAGTCGTGCCAAGTTGAAAAATGAGTAGAAAAATTAATGAACAATTTTCAAATAACCATAACTTTCTGCTCGAGACTTAGATTTGAGCATGGGAGCAGGTGTTGGAAAGATATTGGATAGTAGAATATAATTATCCACCAATAAAATTGATCTGGGCATTCAATTTTCCAGAAAATCAGAGTAAAGAGTTCTGATATATTATTGAACCATAATGATTCATATTTGCATGAACTTGTTGAAACAATTAGTCTAACAAAGTTTTGTTGGCTGAGCATTTTGTAGAGTTAACAACAACTAGATCAGATTAGGATAAAAAAAATTCCATAGGAATGGAAAAGGCATAGGGGAATTACAGCCACGAAGATGAAATCAAAGGGATGGATGTCCATTTGGGCATTGAAGGAACAAACTCCAATGGACATGGAGAAGTAGGAGATGAAAACATGAATATGGTAGAGACCATTAAAAAATTTGCAGAAGGATATCCGAAGCCATAAAGCTTATAATGAAAGGATTATGAGAGCCAAGGAGAATTAGGATGACTTCAACATGAAGTTAATGAAGAGCTTGAACAAAATAAAAAATAAATTGGATAAGGAGAGTGGCTCAAGCAAATCTGGAAGTCACAGGCATCCTGATGAGAAAAGAAGAGCAAGGAGTGTTAGCTGACATCACCACCACTCGTCTTTAGAAATAATCCTCAAGGACAATCAACTTCTAAAGAGCCCAAAACGATTGAGGCAAGAGGTCAAAGACCAAGGAAACAACCTGTTGGTTGTGGAGCCTGATTATCTTCCCGATTTAGAGGTATTTTACTTTCAGTCATGTTTATACCCCATGAAGTATTTACACCCCATAAGTATGTACACTATTCCATGTGGGGGAGTGCAGAGGGGCGGTACCTCCTCTGCGGGGTCT
>JASDQU010264960.1:0-15623 GCA_032191745.1 Picea mariana
AGTGGATTAGTGTAAGATCCAAGCAGTTATCTGAAATGAAAGAGATCTAATGCATACATAAGAAGGTTATAATGATCAAATATGACACATACCATGATACCTCGGACCAATTACCTCATGGAGCAAGAGCCTTTTCTGATGCAAGCCCAGGCCGGTAGTGATGGAGGTTGGTACTACTGACAGGACAAGTCTGGCTGAGAAGAAGAAAAGATGGGCCCTCAAGGGCCATGCTCAAGTCAATCTGCTCTCGTACTCCATGTCTGGGATCATGTGGGCCTCGAGACATGATCTCCTAGTTATCCCTAGATATCGGGGATAACACAGCCCACTGTCACCTCGATTTGGACTTCTTCCGTCTAGGCTTACTCGTAGGGAAGCCAAGGGGGGTAGACCCTATTTACTATGTGAGTTGTTTAGTGAATTCTAGGAGTTGATTTTAGTTTTGTTAAGTTAGGGGGAAATCTAACCTATATGGCAAGCAACAATGCAAATGCACAATTTCAATGAAAGTCAAAACCTTTCCCTAAAGGGCAACTAAGACTAGTGCATATAGATTGGGAAAGGAGTCAACTAAGTTTATACAAAAGAAATACCAAGAATTGAGTGATCTAATTACAAAAGAGAAACACTACAATAAGCTACAAATGAAAGAAGCTATGACGAATATACAATGGAAAAGTAAGTTACAATATAGACAAGAACAAAAGAATAGTTAGAGATATACAACAAGTAATCAACTATTGCCAATGAACAAGAGACAACCAACTAACCATGAAACATATACCCTGGAAAAGCTTGGAAAAGGGCAAGTGTGCAACTCAAGTAAATGGAAGAGCCAAAAGAGAGCAAGTGTGCAACTTTTGATGCAAGGGGGGAAACTACTAGCAAGTGCCCCAAAGAGATGGTGAGCAACTTGAGAGTAATCTGCCCTTGAACAAATAAACAACTTTAAACAATAATGAATTTGAAAGTAAAGTGCCGAACTTGAAATTAAATGCTTGGAAATGAAAAGCACCAATGAATTAAACCATAAGCATGAGAAAAGACCTTGAACAACAAGGTTTGCACAACTAAAAGATGTTGAAAATGTAAAGCAACAATGTTGTGAAGTGTAGTAGGTAAATTTTAGAAAAGTTTTAAAGGTCTCTCTTTGATTAGGGGGGGTTAAGGTGTTGTGACACAATCCTAAACTATGTGACTACCCCTAGACTCTTACCTCTTTGGCCAAAATGATTGTTGGGTGCTCAAGAAGAAGGGAAAACAAGGCCCTTCCCTAGCTCCACAGGTCAACCTGGAAAACTTGGGCACTCAAGCAGGGGGGACACCTAGTGCAGTGAATTCGTACCTGACTTAGCACCCCTTGTAGCCTCCATAAGCCTCCTTTTTGGTGGCAAAAGTTGTACCAGTCCAAGGTGCCTAATTAGACTAGATTGTTTTTTCTCCTAGTCTAGATTGAAAACTATGAATAACTTGGAAATAAATTGCAAATTGAAAGATTTCCCACTTAAGATACAAGATATTGATCAATTAGATGGTTGCACAACTTTAGATGGGAGAGAGAGAAGAGTGGGAGAGATTTGGGCATAATAACTTTACACTGAGAATAGATGTGAAATGGGGGAGGGGTAGGCATTATTTTATACCTGGGAGGCAAGATAGACCCCTCTTGGATGAGATCCAAGTGTCACTCACCCAAAAGAGCTCATGATCTCAAGGAGGGCGCACTTTTAGGGTTTTAGTCATCTAGGGTTTGTGAGGGTTGAGTGAGGGTGAGGGGGAACACCTTTTTGACAAGTTAAACACCAAGTTAGATCACTAGGAGGGCGCACTTAGGTAGCTAGGCGTTTTCTTTATTTAATTTTTGACTTTGGGTGAGTTCCTCAACAAGGGGGGCGCAACTTCCATAGGGGGATGAGTGATGTGAGGTTGTGGCTAGGTGTGGGGGGTTGTTTTAACTTAGAAAATGAGGTTGTTTTAACTTAGAAAATGACTTTCCTAACTTAGGAAAATGGTTAGGAATCATCTCCCACTCTTTCTCAAACATTTTTGCTAATTTTACAATTTTTGGCATTTTTGACTTAGCCAAATTAAGCAATTAAATTGCTGACTCAAGACTAACTTGGACTCCTCATGGAAAATGACCTAGCAAAACTTGTCCAATTGAGTTGAAACTTGGTCCAATGGTGTGGGGGGGTCTCATTCCATTTCTTTTGAGTACCCATACCCCAATCAAAATCCCGTAGAGGACCAAATTTTTACATTTTTACATCAATTTTAATTAAAATTACCATTAACTGGGTAATTTTAAAAAATTAAAAAAAACTACTTAGACTCAACGGAATTCCGCAAGACTCTAGGAGGTGTTTGGCATGGTCATTTACAATATTCCTAAACCCTAGTCACCCATTGGGCTCGATCATTAGGCTCGATCATTAGAACTCCTTTCACCACTTTGGAGGATTATTATGAGTGAAAAACTCAAGAGTAATTAAAAATTGCCTGAGGATAAAAAACACTCGATGAAAGGACTTCCCTAATGATAAAGTCCTAGGTAACTAACCTAAAATATGATCCATGCTGACCCATTACATTATTATCCCACGCAGGGGAGCGGAAATTCCAATTACAAAAAGAAGTGTTGGGGGCAAAAACTGCTTCAACTTTGTTGCATCATCAGGTACATAGCTTCATGCCACATGGAGTTGACCCCCTAGTTGAAATAGGTGGTCAACAGGGAGCTCACACAGCTCAAGCAAACAGGTTCACCATAGATATATATAGAGGAGTTTTAGAGGATAGCAGTAATGGTGTAGGATGTGTCTCAAGTGAGACTGATGATGCTCTTCACGGAGGGATTGATGGAGCCCTTAAGAGGTTGGGTCAAGGATTTTAAGCCTACCAACTTACAGGAGGCTATATGGAAGACTAGGGACTTGGGATCAGCAGAAAAACCCAAATTTTCCCCTAGACCTCCCATAAACCAAGGGGTAAAAGACCAAAGGGGGGTTGACCGAGGAAAAGGTCGAATGGATGAGGCTACTAGGAGGGAATTAAGAATGAAACAGATGTTCTTTACATGCAAAGAACGTTGGGATCCAACACACAAATGCATGGGTAAAGGCAAGGCTCACTATATTGAAGTAATCTTCGATGATGAGGAGGAAGAAGATTTTGGCCACATACAGAACATGGAAGCAAATCCTCCTAAGTTGGATTCCACAGAAAATGAAGATGAGGAAGATGCAGGTTTCAGACTCACAGCAAATAAGAAGGTTACTATAGCATCAATTAGTGGGGTGCCCAAATTCAACACCTTCAAGATGAGAGGAGTGCTACAGGGACAAAAAGTTTCAATTCTCATTGATGGGGGTGCTTCACACAACTTCATTGATTCGGCCTTACTGAAAAGAAGACATATACCAACAGTTGAGTTTGAAGGATTCTGTGTGGAGGTAGCAGGGGGGCGCACTATGCCTTATGACAGGTATATTCCAGGAATGAAAATTACATTGGGCAGGCATGACTTGGCACAGGATTTTTATGTGATGGACCTGCCAGATACTAACATCATCTTGGGAGTTCAGTGGCTTAGTACATTGGGGCCAATCACTACCAACTACAAGACCATGGAGATGTCCTTCATGGAAGAAAGTGGGAAAAAGGTGGTACTCAGGGGGATGACAGGTAACACACCTAGAGTGGTGACAGCAAAGCGCATGGAGGCCATCTTTAGAAGAGAAGACATTGTATATGAAGCAGAATGTAGAATATCGGTTCATGTGGATAAGAAAGGGAATACTCATTACTCTCCAGATAATCAGAGGATCATTGACAGGCACAACAAGGTTTTTGAACCTATTCCTCCAGGAGCACCACCAAATARGGGGTTTGAGCACATTATAGAATTGGAAGAGGGAGCAAAAGYTGTCATTACCACTCCTTATAGACACCCAAAAAAGTATAAGGACAAAATTGAAAAGGCTATCAAAGAACTTTTAGACATGGGCCATATCAGGCCAAGTTCCAGTCCTTTGCATCTTCAGTGGTGTTGGTGAAGAAGAAAGATRGGACAATGCACATGTGCATTGATACAAGGGCATTGAACAAAAAGAMTATCAAGAACCGATACCCCAYCCCTAGGATTGATGATCTATTGGATGAGCTTCATGGGGCTGTATACTTCACCAAGATAGACTTGTGCTCTGGCTATCACCAGATAAAAATGAGGGASCAAGATGTACCCAAGACAACCTTCAGATGTCATTATGGTCATTATGATTTCTTGGTTATKCCCTTTGGGTTAACCAATGCGCCARCCACCTTCCAATCTTGCATGAATCATGACTTCAACAAGCAATTAAGGAAGTTCCTCTTAGTCTTCTTTGATGACTTGTTGATTTATAGAAAAACTTGGGAGGATCACCTTCAGCATGTAGAGAAGATCTTGGCCATCATGGAAGGGCAATCTTTATATGCTAAAGAATCCAAATGTGAATTTGGGATGACAGAGGATCTCTATTTGGGACACATCATTGGGGTGAAAGGAGTACAGGTACATCAAGAAAAGATACAAGCAAGACTTGACTGGCCAACACCTAAGACCCTCACCGAATTGAAAGGATTCCTTGGCATTTCTTGTTATCACAGGATATTTGTCAAAGGCTTCTCCCAACTCTGTGCACCCTTGACCGATTTGACCAGAAAGGGTGCATTCAAGTGGAGTCAAGAGGCACAGTTGACTTTTGACAAAATGAAGAAGGTAATGAGCACTTGCCCGGTACTTGCTCTACCAGATTTCTCATAGCCTTTCACAGTGGAGTGCGATGCCTAGGTGAGGGAATTGGAGCAGTACTTATGCAGAATAGGCACCCCATTGCCTATGAGAGCCGAAAATTGAGGGGCCCTGAACTTTTATACACCATCTATGATAAAGAGATGTTAGCCATCATGCATGCATTGGCTAAATTCCGACAATACCTAGTTGGGGCCAAATTTGTCGTGAGGACAGATCACAATAGCCTCAAGTACTTTTTGGATCCAAAGGACCTAAATGAAAGACAACAGAAATGGGTTAGCAAGATCCAGGCATATGACTTTGACATTGAATTTGTCAAAGGGAAGAATAATGTGGTGGTTGATGCCTTATCCAGAAGACCATCAATTTATGCTATGACTGATATCTCAGTTGACTGGAAGGCACACCTTTTGGTGGAATATTCGAAAAATAGGTTTTCTTGCGAATTGATGGATGGATAGGTGCAGGATGACAATTTCATAATTATGGATGACATCATATATCACAAGGGCCAAATCTTCTTGGTTCCCGAATCAACCTTTAAAACCAGAGTGCTACAGGCATGCCATGATTCACCAGTAGCAGGGCATCAGGGATTTGTCAAGACATATAGGCAGATTAGGGAAAGGTTCGCATGGAAAGGCATGAAGAAAGATGTGATGTGCCACATCAAGGAATGCACCACTTGTCAGAAAAACATGGATGAACACACTCATCCAGCAGATTTATTGCAACCACTTCCCATTCCTGAGCATAAATGGGAAAGTATATCTATGGATTTCATCACGGGATTGCCCAAGGCCTAGGGCAAGGATTGCATTTTTGTGGTGGTGGATAGGTAAACTAAATTTGCTCATTATTTCACCATTGCCACAGATTACAGTGCCGCACAGGTTGCAAATATGTTCTTTAGAGAGGTTTTTCGGTTGCATGGTTTACCCAAAACCATTGTGAGTGACAGGGACAACAAGTTCATGAGCACCTTTTGGCAGGAGCTATTCAGGTTGGTAGGTACGACCTTGACCCCCAATAGTAGCTATCATCCTCAAACTGATGGCCAAACTGAGATAGTCAACAAGTGGGTTGAAAGCTACCTTCGGAATTATATTTCAGGGCAGTAGAAGGCATGGGTTAAGTGGCTTCATTTGGGAGAATATTGCTACAACACCACCTATCACATGTCTATTGGTATGTCACCTTTCARGGCCTTATATAGTTATGATCCCCTCTCCTTTGTGGAGATTGTCTTCGGTGACAGTAGGGCTCCTATGGCACAGGATTGGATTCAGTAGAGTCAGGATATACTMAGAGACCTTAAAGACCACTTGCAAAGGGCACAAAATCAGCAAAAGGTACAAGCAGATAAGCACAGAGTGGAGYGCACATTTGAGGTTGGTGATTTGGTTTATTTGAGGCTTCAACCATACAGACATGCATCTATTAAGAGGAGTGGCGCAGAAAAKCTCCAACCTCACTTCTTTGGACCATACAGGGTAAACAGAAAGGTAGGGGTCGTGGCATATGAGCCTGATCTACCATAGGGCAACAAAATACACAATATTTTTCATGTATCATGCTTAAAAAGAGYCATAGGTAAACACATCATTTCTATTGAGGAACTGCCACCCTTGGATGAAGAGGGGAAATTGATACTGATTCCAGAGGAAGTGTTAGAAGTAACGGAGAAGAGKCTAAGGAGGAGGAGCATCAAGGAATAATTGATCAAGTGGAAGAACTCACCTATAAAGGATGCCACTTGGGAAAGTGAACAGGTTCTTCAGGASACAGRATCAGAATTGTTTGTGGGCAAGCAATTTCTAGTAGGGGAGACTGTAATGTGCCCCACTTCGTGATAAAGAGGTTGTGAGAGACTTAGTAGTCTAGTTGTCCCCACTAGAATATAGTCTCATGAGTCATGGGGACCAAGAAACCCCAAAGCACGTACCTAAGCATAATGTTATAATTTTGAGTTGACTTTGGGAGAAAAGGTAAAATGAAGAAAAGAAAAGAACATGTGTGGAAAAGCAAGGAGTTAACCCTGGGGGTTAAATAACTCAACAGAGAATTAGATTAGGGGTATAAAAGAAAGGAAGGGCGCATCTCTCACTCATTCTGGAGTATTATTACTTTTTCATCTTGGGCTCTTGAGCACAAAGACTCTTTGAGGGTTTTGAGGTTACAAACCCTAGAGATCAACTCAGTGGTGAAAGATCCCACCTACCTTGATCCAAGCTCGGTCTCGGAGGTGCAATATTCCTCCCACACCATTCTACAGCATGTTTTGGTCATATCCATCAGCAAGAGAAGAAACAGTGCACATCTTGAGGGGGTTTCCAGCAGGGGGCGCATCATCTGAAGAGATTCATTCGATCCAAGGAAAGGAGGAGTTTGGGCAAAAGGACTTCTGGGTTTCATTTGTATGGCCTAAGACATCCTTTCTGGGCCATTGGGGCGAAGGCTTCTCTATTATATTATTTATTGGAGCTTGGAACGAGTAGGAGAGAAGGAGGGCGCACTGCAAATAGAGGATTCAGTCATCTGAGGGTTCAAACTTTCATCATTCAGCTTGAGACTCTGCTAGGGGGTTTATCTTTCCTCGATCCACTGTTCTAGTTATTTTGATAGCATTTGGAGGTCACTAGGAGGGAGGTCGAAATATTGAGGGGCTACAGCCAACCAGGAGGGCGCAACCAAAAGAGGATTCAGTCATCTGGGGGGTCATACCTTCATCATTCAGCCAGAGACTTTTCCAGGGGGTTTATCTTGCTCTGATCTACTGTTCTAGACATTTTGGTGGTATTTGGAAGTCTCTAGGAAGGAGGCCGAAATATTGACAAGCTTCAGTCAGCTAGGAGGGCGCAACTCAGCTAGGAGGTTCAGATCTAGTCCTTGAAGGGAAAGAAATCAATCTTGTGCCTTTCACCAGTTCAGTGTAGTGCCTTTGGAGGCTATTATCTTCAACTTTGTACATTATTGTAGCAGCTATTATTCCATCTTGGATATTATTGTGGTATTCTCCCAGATCTGTAGATCTATTGTATCAAGATCTCTATATTATCTAAATAAAGGTCAGATCTGACATTATTGGTTCTATATTGGTGTTTCTTGTTGTATCTTGTCATTTCCTTATGCTATATGTTCAGATCTATATATCCATGCTAAATCTCTAAGCAATAAACCCTCCATGCGCAACTTGGAGAGATAAACCTGCATGACACACATGAAACAACAATAAACAATTAAACAATCAGTGTCTCCAAGAAAAAAATTGGCTTGGGAACATTACAGTGTGACCTTCTTCTCTCTCGGGAGCAGTTAAGAAGAAGGGCATGATCACATCATTGACCGTCCTCATATGTTGGGATGATAAAAAAACTTATAAGTTATATCATGAGATTCATGTGGACAAATCTGCCATTAAAGAAGGACTTAACCTTTGATCTTCTCTTATTGTTTATTAATGAAACCCGCCTTGCTTAAGTTATGTCCCCCCTAATTGTCGATGATGTGTTGGTTCGATTCTTTACTTCTTTCTAAAGAAAGTTGGCAGCCTTGATCTTGAAACCCCTCTCATCGACTTGTTTTATTCCCTTGTTGACTTTTATGATTTGCCATTTAATATTTTAAATTGTAAAATATTATTTCTTTAATTGTTAGGTATTAAACCTAACCCTAAAGTTATAGCAAGAGGACTAATATGTTAGCCCTAACCTACCTACCTAAAACTATAAAAAGAGTGACCTTTTCCTCACTTGTCACACTCACTCTCTCTTAGCCGAATTGAAGACTGAGGTTTTGTTGTGGCTCTTCTGGATAGGGTTATGAGTTTTTGCTGCAACTCTTTTGGGCAGATTGTCTTGGGTCCTCTCATCTCCTCTCTTGTTTATTCTTGGTCTGCTCTAGCTACCGTGGGTTTACCCCTATCAGCCTTGATTGTCTTAGACTGCCGCTGACCTGTAGAAGACTTTCTCACCAGCCGTAAAGGGTTGTTTTGGTGTTGTTTGGTGTTTTGGTACCTTCTTGTTGGTTTTTCAAGTCTCGTCTTGTTGTCGCCTTAAATATTCTCTGGTGTCGCCCTTGTGTGCTACCTCACCTTGTCTGCTAGCAGCCCTAGTACCATTGTGAACTAGATTGTTGGGGTTGTTCTGGAACTGCTGGTATTTGAAGCAAATTTCTATGGGTTGAAAGTGTTAAGGATGTTTGTGGTTTCTTTTCCAGCCCTAGGTTGGATAGTGTTGTTTTTCTTTCAGCCCTATTACTTGACAGTGACATGGTCTTTAGATTCTCAGCCAGCTGAGTTGTTTTCTGGTTTACTATTCTAAAAGTTTTTCTCTGCTTTGTCCCTATGATCATGATGAGATCTACCATGAAGGTTTGATCCATGATCCATTAAGCTTTTTTCTGAGCATACATTAAGGAAGGTAACAACAACATATCAGGTATTTTGTTCCTTGTTTTAGCTAAGGTAATACTCAAGTCTATGCTATGCTACTTACTGATTTATGTTATTAGATTAGGCATCAGAAATTTTAATGTGTTGCTGATCCAGAATTACAGTAGCAAATGATTAGAAAAATATGAAAATATTTTTGTTTCTAGTAAGTTAGTCTACTTTTTGCCCTTAAATTCTAACACCAAGAAAGTTCGATTTGGTCTTGGAAGTTTGTGTTTAGGCCAGATCTTGATTGGAGATTCATGGCCATCATCAGGGAGACTCTATASGCACTTGTGAGGGTTTCCCGTAATCCAAAATTATTATTTTACAGAGTTGGGCGAGTTTCCTCAAGGAGGGCACAACTTGGGTTAGAGATCTAGTGCTTTGGGGTTTCATTTTCCATCTACAGCAAAGGAGGCTTCTCATATGTGTGACGCATCACTTCTATCACAAGCTGGTAGCATTTCTTGGGGTTTGAGAGCCAGATCTGAAGAGGGTCAAATTCTTTGGGAGTCTACAACCAGTGAGGGAGCAACTTCAGCAGAGGAAGCTTGGTATTCAACAAGGGAAATAGCTTGATCTACAAGATCTTCTGCGTACAGCCTAGGAGGGCTATTGGGAGCAAATATATATGTTTTCTATTGTATATTGGAGGCAGCTTCAGCCATATTGTTATTCTGCTATCTGTGTTCCAGATCTGCTCTACTATTGTATGAAGGTTAGCCATCTTTAATAAATAAAATCAGATCTGAGCTTGTGGCCATTTCTTGTCTTATTCCTATTTGTATGTTGTCGTTACTTGTCAATTCTTTCATCTGAACAACCATTTGCTGCAAAACAATAAACAACAGAACATTAGCACACCTTAAGAAGACAAATCAGYAAACTATTTGACAAAATACCACAACCAGAAAACACAATACCTCAAATGTTCCAAGCAAATCCACTTGGGAACATTACACAAAGATTGAGCATTCATATGTCCAGCCGATCAATATGACCACTTTTTTCTCATTTCCATYCCCGGAGGGGGCATTGTAATAAGATGAGATTAGCATGATGATTTTGTAAAAGGCTTGGCCTCCTAAGACTTGATCATCAGTACTTACTCTAGAGTGTGTTTTAACTTTTTTTACTTGTTAATTATTTCTTGCCCGAAATTCATTTTAGGCGAGTTATAATTTCTAAGTTTTTTCACTCACTACCTCCAAGTCTAGTGTCTAAATGTTTATATTACCATGCTAGGTCATCAATTTTGAGTCATATGGAAATTGCGCTAAGTCCCCCATAGGTTTTTTAATGTTTTGAGTCAATAAAAAATTTCCCGTAAAACGGAATATTTTAATTGTATTTTAGTCATAAGTTAAAAAAGTGGTACTAGGAGGCATTATATGCCTTGGGGGTATTCATTTTTGAACTAAGAATACCCACTTTACCTCAGTACCCACTTTTGTGAGTAAAATTAGTGATTTGAATCACTTAAAAATTAATTTTGCTCATAAAAGTCAATAAAAGACAAAAAAAATCAGAAAAATCAGCAAGTGCTAATTTTGGGGAAACATGTCGGGGACATGTTTCAAGTCAACTCACCCTCTCTTCTTGTTAACTAAAGGTTATTAGCACTCAAGAGGGAGTTTGATGTTGAGTTGGATGTGTGAGGTGTCATATAGGAGAGAAGCTCAAGAGAGGGTGCACCCCTCTTCCTCTAGATGGCACATTCTCTAAGGAGGGCACACATCCCAAGGAGGATCCCACCTACTTGGGCCATGTTTTGCCTATCTCAACCCTCTCTTACCTCACAAGTGGGGCTTCACTTGAGTCTTTGGGAGTGGTGTCACTCATCCCCATCCACTTGTCTCATCTTACCTTCCCTATCCCAACCCTCTTCAATCTAAGCATTGTAAGCAAGCCCAAAGGAGTGTACCCAAGTGGCTTGCATCCTTTTCTTTTCAGTTTTTTCTTTCCAAGTTTTAGTTTAGTTTCTTTTCTGTCTTTACTTCATAGTTTAGCTAGTTTTAGTTGTGGATATCTACATGCATGCTTAAAGTTAAAATCATCTAGAGTATATCTCACACCTAAATGCTAGCTTAGAGCCTGTGGAGGCATAGTTAGAACCTTTAATTTTTGTCAAATCATTGCATGCAAGTCATTTATTTTTTCAGTATTTAGTTTTCACACATGCATGCAAACATGGGCTTCTTAAAGGTTTAAAAATAATCGCTTTCCAATTCTGCAAGTCATTTTCCGGTTCTTCATAATTTACATGCAATAACTCAAAGAATTTAACTTGCAATTTCACTATTTAAGAGCTTCAATCTTCATAACTTTCAATTTCAGTTTTTGGCACTTTTGAGCAAGCTTTAAGCACTCAAACACTTCAATACTTAGTTCATAGGTTTAATAATTTATTAGACTTAATAGGGCACCTTTACCAACCATTTTCGCCATTTAAAACGGGGTCGGAGGAAGCAACGGAAAGATGTTAGGCCGGGGACGATCTCGTGGCGCGCGGCGTCTTTTTCTAGGAGTACTCTTATCTTAGGACTGATCTATGGAGCTAAGGTGGGCCTCGTTGCCTTACTTCTTGAGCACCCAACAATTACTTGATAATTGGGGGAGGAAAGTATTGGGTTGACACTTAGATAGGATTAAAACAAATCTCACTTAACCATCTTAATTAATCCTTGGTCTACAACTTATTGGCAATTTACTTTTACACTTGCAAGCACACTGATCTCATATCTATATTTACATGTAAGTCATTTTATGAGTTGCGGAATAATTATCTAAGTGGTTATATCTGTCATCTAGAACACTTTTACTTTTCAAGCATTTTATCTATATTGTTGTTCTTGTAATTCGTGGTGTGATCCTTCAAGAAGTTGCGCATCCACCTGGAGGCACACTCTTGACTGGGTCTTGAGTGATTTTCGTCTTTGTGCCATTGATAAGCAGCCCAATAGAGTAAGAGCTATTGTGAGCATGCTTGGCCTAATGTGTTGATGGTTATCTTGTCTTGAGTATCTTTATTTCCTGCACATGCGAGCAACTTGTTAGTATCTGTATCCATTGTATCAGGTTCATTTTAACTCTGTATATCTTAGATATTCTTTTTGTACATCTTGTATCTATTGTATCTGTCTTAGTTTAGCACTGTTGTAATTTTAGATATTCTTTACTGTATCTTTGTAATCTTGTAACTATCTTGTAACGAATCTCCCTTTAACTTAGTTGACCCCTTGCCCAATCTTAGGCACTAGTCTTAGTTGTCCTAGGAAAAGGGTTGACTGTTCATATTATTTGTTGCATCTTGCATTGCTGCTTAACATCATAGGCTAGTTTTCCCTTGACCATTTAACTAATTGAAACCAACTCCTAGAACTTTAAACTCTAAATCTCATCTAGTAACTAGGGTCTACCCCCCTTGGCTTCCCTAGGAGTTAGCCTAGACGGAAGAGGTTCAAGTCAAAGTGACAGCGTGGACTTTGAACCTAGGCATTGTGCCTCCAAGGACACACTAAGTGAGCAGAACTTAGCTCACGTTTGCAAGTGTGTATAAGGACGACAACAGGACGATTTCACTCAGGAGGAGATCTAGGAAGGATCTTAGAGCAGTGGACAGAAGAGAGATGGAATTGATGAAGAGAAGGTGGCTCTTGCGACAAAGAGCGAAAGTAAGAAGCAGGGGAGTTCTGAGAAAGACTTGAGCAAAGTCAGATGCTTCGTCTGCAACTAGTATGGCCACCTTGCAGCTCTGTGTCTGGAGAGGAAGAAGAAGAAGAAGGAGAATGAAGGGCCAGTTGCAGCAGCAGTAGAGGAATTTGCAGACAAGTTTGATAGGGAATTCTCATTATTCACTCTCGTTTCAAGTGTCGGGAGTACTGGATTTGCAAGTGACAGTAGATGGATCTTTGACAGTGGAGCCTCATGTCATATCACAGAAATATGGCGTATATTCCCTAGTATCACAGAGACAAGTCCAGACTGGCTAGTTGAAAGTGAAGGGGGAATGGCACGAGCAGTTCGTGGAGTTGGAAGGATCAGATTCCAACTCGAGTTTGGAGAACTCCTAGAGGTTGATGGATTTCTGATTGTACCAGGGCCGAGAGTTAACCTGCTCTTGGTGTCATCCTTGGGAGATGTTGGATATGCAACATTGTTCAAGGGTGGACATGTCTTTATCTACAAAGAGGCAACGGATCCGGTCAAGCCACAGTGGATTGGTGATCAGGTTGATAGGTTGTACGTTGTGCGAGGACAACCTACAGTTGGAGATGAGTTGGATGAGGAGCAAGAGGCTCCTGAGACTACAGTGGGACCAAGGATTCAGTCTCGATATCCGAGGGAAGAGAGGGAGTCTCTTCTGAGCACCGACAGGAGGCTCAACTGGTGTGAGTGGACAGAAGCTCAGGGTGAAGTGGATTCTCTTAGGAGCTCAGGGTTCTGAGTGGTTTCCAGGAGGAGGTCTTCAGGTTCGAGTTATGTGCAGGTGTTGAGGTTGGCTCCAAGTTCAGAGGGAGCTCCTACTGCAAACAGTGTGATGGATTTGAGGACAGGACCAGGTGATGGTGATGGCAGCGAGTACATCCCTTGCTAAGAGGGAGTGATAGTTTTTAAAGCTCGGGAGGTACTCCGCATGTTTTGTCTTGTATGCGGAAGTGACCTTGCATTTGAATTACTAGGCACTTGACTTTATAATAGGCGTTTTATAAAATTGTAATAGAGTGACTCTTTTATTAAAGTGACTTTTTGTAAAGTGTCATTTCTAATATTTTATTAAAGTGACTATGTCATAAAGTGGAATTTTACTTTAGTAAATGTAAGTGATTTATTTTGGAGGGAATGAATCATGTCCCTTAATCTTGTAAAGTCAAGATTAGATCTTGGCCATTGGATTTAGGGATGGAGACGGTGAAAAGTCATTTTGAGTTATAAGAGAGAAAGGCTAGGGTAGTGTGCAAGACAGGCAAAAGAGAGATTTGAGAGAGAGCTTGGAAGAATTTGTTTGCAACAGATTTGGCACCATTTTCAAGGGAGATTGGGCACAAATCTCAAGGTGAAATTTCTATTTAGAAGTTGCTGAAATATATTGCTGGAAGGGAGGTTGTACTGTATGGATCCGTATAGTTCATACAGCAGAGAAGTGGGCATAGTTTTCGAGGCAAGTGAGGCATGGAAATCGAGGCAGCTTGAGGGAGTTTGTTGTTGGAGGACAGCAGTACAGAACAGACCGTACARCAGCATTTTGRCACTGTTTTCAAAKTGCTTATTTGGAGCAAGYCGTACAGCAGTATKGATTTCTGGGCATGGTTTTCCARGCAGATTTATGTGGGACGGTTTGGGTGTCTGTAAGTGTTTTCTTGCTGCCATGTATATCTGYTGTAACTTTTGGACTTCCTGAAGCTCTAATAAATCTCTCTTTTGGTGGGTTTCCCCAAACTGGGGTTTTCCCTAGCTGGTTGCCAAAATTCTGGGTGTGCACATGTGTTTTTGTGACTTGTTCATTGTTATTTTCCGCTGCAATACTTKCTTAGTAATGTGTGTTTCTKCTTATGATATGGATGCATGTGGGTATTACATTCGGAGTTCATTTAAGACARAAATCTGTGTTTACTAAGTGTTTGCAAAATTCCTATGGARTTAGTGTGMTTTTGTTACTAATTTTCTACAGGGACCATGTTTTTCAGTTCTAGAACTGCAGCATACTCTTGCGGGTCCATTTCTAAGAATAGGGGCGAATTTGTACAAGCTGGGCGCATATCCTTTTCTGTAGTTGCATTTTGAGTTTGCATAAACTTGTTTCCTGGAGGAGGGGTCGACTTACCTACTGTTGGGAGCGATTTCATCATATGAGGAGCGAGTTAGCTGACTAATACACATTCTCAGTGCTGAAAATTAAGATTTGTTGTGTGCTGGGTGCAGTCTTTGAGTTAGAGAATGAGTTCTCGCTTGAATATTCCCTCTATGGGTCGAATCTCTTTGCTGGGTGAAAATACCCACGAATTAAAGACTGATATGTGTTAAATTTTTAAATCAAAATAAAATACCAAGGCAAGTGTTTCTCTTCCCTAGGCGCCTAAGGGGGAGAAAGTGCCTAATGTAGGTCCTAGTCAAATTATGTTGTGAGATGCAAATTAAAAGATAACTTTATGACTAAAGTGAGGGTGAGTGAAGAGACACTTAATCTCAGCCACTCATCTAATCTAATCTCAACCGTTAGATTAAAAAACCCCTCACCTTCCCTCATGAGGTCGATTAGGGAAAGAGGGCGCACCCATTGTGGGTAGTTCATTCATTTCTTGTTGAGAGAGCAAGAGAGAGCAGGGAGAGGTCGAGCTTGAGAAGAGTGTCAGCATTTGCTGAAGGAGAGCACGCATCCCAAGGCAAAGAGCA
>JASDQU010264964.1:3575-15410 GCA_032191745.1 Picea mariana
TAAGGAAAGTGGATTAAGATGGTTAGAAGGTAACCCCTTGAGGAAGCTACATAAAATTATAAATAAGAGGCAAGGGTATCTCATTCAAAACACACTTTAATATCATTGAATATCTATTTGTGTGAAAGGTTATTTGGGCAAGTATTATTGATAGAGAAAGTGCAAAGAAAAAGTGCGGCAGAAAAAGTGTGGAAAAAAACGTGCAGCAGGAAAACTCCGGTAGAAAAAGTGCGGCAGGAAAACTGCGGTAGAAAAATTGTGGCAGAAAAAGTGTGGCAGAAAAATTGCAGTAGAAAATGTGTGACAGGAAAACTACGGCAGAAAAAGTGTGGCAGAAAAATTGCAACAGAAAAAGTGCAGCAGGAAAATTGCTACAGAAAAAGTGCAACAGGAAAATTGCAGCAGAAAAACCGCGGCAGAAAAAGTGCAGTAGAAAAATCATAGCAAGAAAAGTGTGGCAGAAAAACCACAGCAGAAAAAGTGCGGTAGAAAAATCGCGACAACTGAACGCTACAAGAAGAAAAAAGGGCTTTTGGTTGAGGTATGTTGCTGAAGTTATTGGTACAGATAGAGGTTGTATAATAGTGAGGTTCTATTACATGGTTTGAGGTACAGACTTGTGGTATAGTGTTTGAGGTATATGTGATCAGATCAGATTGGTTGATGAGTATACAGTGACAGGTTTCTCAGTGACATATTCAGTTTCTGCATTTGGCACTTATATTTCAGGGTGGTTGGACGGGACAAGGACAGGTGGTTGTAGCCACTTTCTAGTTTTAGTCAGAGAACATAGGGTGTTGTACCCTCCTTCTAATTGTATCCAGAGAATTGGGGAGTTGGAGCTTCCCTCAGGTTGTAGCCTGAGAAACTAGGGGTTGGAGCCTCCTTCCAGTTGCAGCTGAAAAATAAAGGAAGTTGGTGCTTCCAATGAATGTAATTCTTAAATACATATAAGAAAAAGAATTATGTGTTTTTCTCCTGCTTTGGGTTTCCACATAAAACACTGGTGTACTATGTATGTGTATGATTTCTCATTTGTTCATTGTTTATTTATTGTGCAAATATTGGATGATAATGTTACATTGATATAACACTTGCATTTTATGGTGAAAATGGATTCAATTTCTCTATTATTGATTCATCCCCCCTCTCAGTAATCCAACATATAACACTTAGGAAAAAGTCAGCATAGCTCAACATACAATAGGGAACACAAGGGACCAAAAACCTTCCATGATAGATAAATACCTAAGACCGTATATATATAGCACCAAAGTGTAACTAACTACATAGCCCACTTTGATTGGATAGGTCACATATTGAACTCCTTGAATTATTCCTTGACATGCACACTAGTAAACTACCATGGTCGACTCGACCAATTAGTATAATACTCAATGGACCACTTAGTCAACTCTCCTATTTGATTGTAAACTATCAATTGATTATCTCTATAAGATGAGGAGGTGTGATGAAATTTCTTATCTCATTGTTCCAACACCAAAATTTTTCTATGAAGAGATTGTTTCCTACTCAAATTACATTTTTAACGGAGTTATGACTAGAGTAGTATGGGATCTGAACCTTTAAATATGTATTTCTTGGGCTCATTGTTGAGCTAATTATATCTCTATAATAGCTTACATAAAATTTCAACCCAGGGAGGTAAACTTAGAGGCATAAACATCGTATGTCCTGGACTGGAACCTAATTGTCTACTCTGCTCTAAGCCTAAGTTATCTCTAATCTATTTCATTTATTCTAATTTAAACAAAAGCATTCTAACTAAAGCATTCCCATTTAAATTCTACAGCATTCAATTCTAGACAGAAATGAAATATCTTTAACAACTACCTTTGAACTAATCTAGAAGTAAGATGTCTATTTCAAAATGAAACTAYTTYGGCAATCAAACTAAGTAACAWCAAATTATACCAGAAACAGAGTATGTCACAGAAAGTAAACTAATGACAAAGAAAACTATACTAATTTCAAAACTAAAACTTAACAGCAAATAAAAACCCTAAAATCTTATAGCTAAAGGCATTTTACTCTATTATGAATCTAAGAAACTAAATCTCAGAATCAAAACTATTCTTAAAATAGGAAACGATATCAAGAGATACAGTCTATGAGGCTTTAGATTTCACATAAACAAGTTATACCATAGATGCAATGAGTCGATCTTGCTTCTAAAATGATAGTTACTCTATTCATTAATCCAACAATAAACGAATGCTAACAATAACTTCGAGCAATGTAAATCTATTTTTTACTCTGTTCTGAATATAACTCTGGTGATTGCAAATGTAATCTATCTAAGAACTAAATCCATGAAAGAGAGGCTCATGGTCTTATTGGTGGATCCTTGCCAAGAAAACCATAAGTCCCTTAGGAACTTACAGATTAAATTTTAAACTGAAATCATCAATCTAAAATAAAGAGAAGAAACATTAACTTTCAGAAAGTGCATTATGGATATATCATTAAATCAAAGCAATGGTACAACATCAAGAAACGATCTTCATAATTTCACAACACCATCTATTCATTCATTGTCTTTTAGACTTTCTAGACTGCCAGAGCCGTCCTGTTACATTTCCGATCTCTGTTTTTATAGCTTCCCAATGAAAATAACTATGCCCAGCCCCTTCGTTTCAAACCCTAACATTCTAATAACTGTTTACAACCATTTTCTGTTTGGAAGACAAGTAATCTTTCGTGATGACCAAGTGGCTTCAAGTCTCCAAGTGTGCCCTGTAATCTCGTGATTTGAATAACTAATCTTCATCTCTAGGGCACGTAGTGCCTAGAGATGAAGACTGTATGTGTATGAGTCATCATAGAGATTTGAGTGAGATGGGATGAGATTCTGTTTGAGTGAGCTAGAAAATTCTGAATTATGGAGAGTCCTCATCGTATATGTCCACCTGAAATCAAAGAATGCTGCATTTCTAATACAATAAGTCATGAACCCTCTAAAAATTGTATTTAATCATTAAAATAAAAGGAAATTAAGAGATGACCATACGTTACTAGACTTGCTGGGTATTTAGTTGTATGAGTGAAAATATAAAGGTGTTTATAAGGTGAGAGAGTGAAATAAGGGGTGTAGAAGTGAATGTAGAGGGTGCAAAAAGTGTTACATTGGCAAGCCAACACTCATATTCTTAATGAAAAGTGAAAAGAATTGGATCCAATTAGTCATTCATGCATCATGATAGGATACTCTAAAGAGTAAAAATCCTATATACTATTTGATATAATAAAATATGAAGTGATATTTCAATGACATGTTCTCTTTTATGACAAGAATTTCCCTACTAACATCTTTGTCTAGAATTTCAGGTAGTGATCCAATCGAAATGTTACAGAATTCAAAATTGAATAGCCTCATCTATGGACTATGGAGTCCACTTTTTTAATAAACTAGGCCATTTACACCAATATATAGTCATATTTATATTGTTTAATAAACTACAAGTCGACTTTATTATGTTAAATGGACTCACAACATGGTTGGATATGTTGCAAAAACACCTTCTATAAGGGATATTCCTTATCCTAAGTGGGTAACTAATATGATTAATGTTGATAGTGTTGATGTAGGTGATCCAACTAATTTGAGGAAGACTCAAGGTAAAAAACAAAGGGGAAATGTTGCACTAATGGTGCATGTGCTAGAATCATGTGACAAGAGACATATGTAGATGCACATGAAAGACTAGAATGAAATAATGCAATGACTAATGAATCGAATTCCTTGTTAAATAATCATTATTGGGAATTAGGTTCTCAACCAAAAGAAAAGAATGCAGTGAAATGCAAATGGGTCTATAAGACCAAATTCACTTCGGATGGTATTGTTAAGAGACGTAAGGCTCATATAATAGATAAGGTTTTTCCTCAATGGGAATGAGTCTACTACATAGAGAACTTTATCCTATAGCTAATGTGAAATATGTTTGAGTGGTTCTCTCTGTTATTGCAAATTTTGGTTGGGAGGTGCATCAGATGGATGCTTACATGGGAATCTTAACGAGGAGATATATATGGAGAAAGAACATGGTTTTTTGTAGGATGGTAGTCTTGTATGAAGAATAAATAAGCCATTGTATGGTTTGAAATAGGTGCATTCGGTGTGGTATGAGAAGATTGAGAAATTATTTTGTTTCCATGGTTTCAAATGCTATGAATTTGATCATAGTATTTATGTATCGAATGTGACTAATAAGAGTTTGTTGATTACCTTGTATTTTGATGACCTAGTTATTACCAGTAAAATTTGTGAGCCTAATCATAGCTTGAAGGAGAGGTTGAAGGATACATTTGAAATGATTGACTTATGTCTATTGCATTTCTTTCTTTTCATCCAAGTTATGAAGTTTGATGATTGTATCTTCATGTCTCAACCTAAGTATGTATAAGATATCTTGAAGAGATTGAAAATGTAAGACCATAAGCCATGTTCAACTTCATATTGATCAAGAGTGAAATTGAATAAGGAATTTCATTCTTTGAAAGTAAATGTTACCATGTATAGGAAATGTTTTGACAGTCTTGTTTATTTCACTCACACTAGACCTGATATGTCCTTCATTGTTAGGGGGTAAATTCTTGAAGGTGGGTAACACTTTCATGAGAATTGGGTCTCAAAAATTCTGAAAGACTTTTTTTCGGCCGAACTAATATTTCTTTCAGCCGAAACATTTTCTGTCAAACCTTAGAATGTCAAATCGAGCAATATTGTGACGACGCCCTTGATTTTCGTGTACAATTTTAGCCGAACGGATTTTTTTCATCCGGTGACATTTTTTCGAACAAAAGATATTATGGCCTAAATACACTTTTAGTCGAAAAACCTTTTTGGCCAAAAGACGCTTTCGGCTGAAAGAACTTTTCAGTTGAAAAAACATTTATATATTAGTCACACATCGCTCCTGCAATAGTTTTTAGGAATTGTTGAATAGTCATGGGCGAACGTTGTGAACATTGTGTACATTGTGAACGTTGTTGAATTGAAGCGGGTCGATGTTGTTGCTGGCGGACAGACGTTGTTGTTGCGGATGGGTGGACGTTTCTGCTACGGGTGGGTGAACCTTGGAGTTGTGGGTGTTCAGGTAAGCTCTAAATTTTAGTTTTAGTTTTAGTTTTAGTTTTAGTTTTAATATTAGTTTTAGTTTTAGTTTTAGTATTAATATTTTAGTTTTAATTTTTTCAAATTTAGAGTTTTGACAGGGTCATATTCGACCATGTCCATGTACAGGGACATGCACAAATTTGGGCATGTCCCTGTACATGGACATGGCTGAATATGGCTATGTCCTTGTACAGGGACAAGCTCGAATTTGGGCATGTCCCTGTACATGGATAGAGCCATATTCGGCCCTGTCCATGTACAGGGAGAGGCCCGAATTTGAGCCTCTCCCTGTGATAATCATTATGCTGTAGCCTATGAATAATGATTTATATCCTACTTTAACTTAGTGTAAACAACCTCATCTTCACTATTAAAATGTTGAATAATGAAAACACATTTTTCTTCCATGTTAAATTCATCAAAATATTTAATCACTTATACTATCCGAACTAATATTCATAACCTTTATAATACCTCTAATTACCAACATCCAAAGAGCCTCTAAGATGGTATGCCTTACAAAGTTTTTGGATACTAAGCTACCAAGTCCTTTAGGCCAAGGAAGTCTTGGGAAAGTTGAACACCTACGACCTAAGGTCCTCTCCCCAGGCCATGTCCATGTACAGGGAGAGGCATGAATGCGGGCCTATCCATGTACATGGACAGGGCCCATCCCTGTCCATTTACAAACATAGTATCGAATTCCTAGGAACTTACAGATCAATCTTATTGCTTCTACTAAGCGGTTCTTCTTATTATAGTAATCAATGAGCTTAGCACCATATTGGATTATTACGTAATCAGTTTACCTTAGTTATTGCTATTCTCTAAACTGTTATGATAACCTTTTGTGACCATATTACTAGTATTTAACAATGTAATGATTCAAACTAGTACGTGTAAACAAGTGAATATTACAACCCAATTCATCCCCCTAATCTATACAAGCCATTCCATTATGAACTATGAATGTTATTCCCATATGTTATAGATAGAACCTTCTTGTTACTTATGCTTAACTATTCAGAATAGTTGATCTCCATATCTGATAGTAATAGTAAATCTAGTGATAGAGTAAAGTATAAGCATGTAGAGAGATGATCTCCCTATTTGTACTAATTACAGGTAACAAGATGAAAATATTAGGGAATATGAGTAATCTAAACTAGAGAAAGACAAGGATATTCAAACTATGTTAAGCTTAACCATCTCTAATCAAGTTGACCTTTATAGTAGTCTATGTTTTCCCTTATTACATGTAGTTAAGTAGTAATCTCTATGAGTGCCATGATGCTATGAAAAAGAGATAAAATACATGATTTGATTACGTAATTACACTTATGCAATACTACTGAAAAATCACCTATGATATATAAGATCAAAGTAGTGAATGATTACCATTGGGATCCACATAGATAAGATCAGTAATCAAAAGGATATTGTAAGCATAACCCTTACTACAAGGTTTTTATGGTTATACTAGTAGTGTCAACTTATATCTTGTAAGTTGTAATACAGAAGTTGAGTTGCATGTTTAAACACATGTACTTACATCCTCATTATGAGCTATATACTAATCATTACATAGTCTCCAATACTTAATGATAAAAATATAAATTTATATATAAATCCGTATGGTGTATGAATACATGATACATATATATTCTAAAGTATGGCAATGATATAAAATGAATAATTAAAAAGGAAAAAAATGAAATGAATAAGAATTATGAAGAGTTATTAAACTTGATACTTGTTGGTTATCCCTTATTTAAACATGAATACTTGCACCCTCCCTTTTCAATATATGTATTTTTTATAGTTTGAAATCTCATAACTTTTGTGCTTTTAATCTTATATTGAGGAGTTTACATTTATATATGTATTTTTTATAGTTTGAAATCTCATAACTTTTTCTTTTAAGCTTATATTGAGGAGTTTACATTTATATATGTATTTTTTATAGTTTGAAATTTCATAACTTTTGCTTTTAAACTTATATTGAGGAGTTTACATTTATATATGTATTTTTTATAGTTTGAAATCTCATAACCTTTGTTTTTAAGCATATATTGAGGAGTTTAAATTTACAATTGCAACATTGTTTTCTACCTTTTTGTCATTAGCTATGTTTTCTACATTGTTGGGAAGTGTAAACAAAAGGATTGAGGAACTAGAAATGAATCTCAATTTTATTTATTAATCATTACATAGTCTCCAATACTTATGGGATTAGATACATGTATAAACACTAGTATCTAGTTATCCTTACAAGGGTGTAATAGTGTTGATTATGATGCAGATTATGGAAAGAGATATACACTATCATTACCATACCTTATATGTGTTATACTTTATACAAGTGATTACATTGATGTTTACATCACGTCATTGTGTAAGATCCATATACATTAATTACACATGTTACAAGGGTTGTACAGCTTAGCATATACTGCAATGTAAGCAGTAACAATGGGACCTGATCTGGTTATACAATGTTTATAACTTATAAGGAATACATGTTACGAGTAATGATGCAGGAGCATCCACAACACATCAAGCAAGCCAGCACATCGAGCAGAAAAGACAGCTGGACAGTGCCTATACAAATTTTGAAATGCTTTGGAAATTGTTGCACCGTTCTTTAATGAAGGCATTCATAAAGAAGCACATTTGTATTGTAAAGGGGACCTTGAGCTTTTAAGCTCTCGTCCTTAGTAGACAGGAAGGAAATTAATAGATTTAATGTTGTTAGATAGGAATTAATTGTAGATTTGATAGTTGTAGAATTCGAGAGGGCAAACGGAATATAGGCACCCTCCTTTGTACATTGTAACATTATTAAGAAACAGGAGCAAGAAGAGAAGAGCAGGCAGAGAACTTGTGAAGAACACCCATGTACAGATTTGAGTTAATGGAGGAGAGTCTTTGATTCAAATTCATGTCTGGTGTTGTTTCTCTGTGGGTATGTTGCTTATGTGCTCATGAATGTTTTGTTTTCCTTGTATGCATTTGCTTTTGAATATGCCGTGCATGTGATTTCAGAGGTTTAACTGAAGTCTGAGAGAGAAGAGAATGAGTTTCAATTGTTTCTCTATTTGAGCCAGGAGATTCCTGCATAGAGTGCAGTCGAATTCATCCGCATAGAGTGCGTTGATGAGGCTCAACAGTTAAACTCTTATTCTCGTTCACCCAGAAGTTGATTTGGGTTGGCAGAGCCATGCAAGGTGTGCGCAGGCTAGAATTAGTCTCAGTTGTGAATCTGAGCAGAGAGAGCTAGGGACTGCTATTGTAGGAAGTGCACAGGTTCTGGAAGACTCAACACTTTGAGAGTTGTTGAGGGTCAAGTGTGGAAAGTGTGCACGAAGTCTCTGAGGGAGCAGAGTTGACAAGCTCAGGAGGGATAGTTCCTTCGTGATTCCTGGGAGAAGGACCTAGGAGAAGGTTTGAACAGAACGGAGCTTTGGAGCCGAAGAATTCCCCAAGGAGAAGAATCAATGGCCAGAGTTCACAGAGGAGAATCGTTAAATCTCGTTGATCGTTCGATCTGAGAGAAGCTGCGAGGGATTTAACCCTTAGGTACAGGAAGGAATTAAGGCTTGTCGGGACTCGGCATATCGGGTTTCCCGGAGGCAAGATTTTCATAACTGTTGTAATAATGATCGGTGATTTCCTTATCACATCGGAGTCGTTGATCGACAGGGGACAGGTGGCACGAGATCCCAGGAAGTCGGGATTCGACATTCGGGATTTTACAGTGCAAATAAATTGAGGACGGTGAAATCGCGATCCCGCGATTCCTGATAGAGTGGAAGAGGAGGTGACGTGGCGAGGAGATAGTGCACGTGCCATCGGAGTTTGGGGCTCGAAGATTTGCAATGCAAGTGAACCGCGACACTTTATGTGCCGATTTCCTGATAGGGAAACCCCCGACAACCGGAAGCGTTGACTGTTGACCCATATCGGGGTTCAGAACTCGTGAGGCATAAGGCACGTGAGCATAGAATCCGCGATATCGCGAATTTCAATTTCTCGATTTGGAAGGGGAGATCAGTGGAGAGTTTCTTTGGGTAGTGATAACTCTCGTAAGGACTTAGAAGAGTCTTCGACTCTTCGGGCCTGAGTGGAAGAAGGTCCTAGTGAGAGCGGTTGGACTGTGAGGGTCACGACGTGCACCAGAGTGGTATCAGAGCAAGAAACCTTTTCTCTCTGAAGCAGAGAGGAGAGAAGACATCATGCCGTCGAGAAGAGAAAGACAGTCACCAGATCCAGAAGATAGGGAGGTGAGAAGAAGAGGCAGATTAGCAGGGAATCTAGAGATGGAGCGACAGATACAAGATCTCAGGGCGAGACTCGAGGAGATGGAAACAACTCAGAGACGCAGAGTTGGTGCTGGGGATCTTAGTGATTCCGAGGTTGAAGAAGAAGCTGGACATGCAGAAGAAGTCATAGCATAGGATGCTTCAACCGAGCAGTTGATCAAGGCCATTGCTAGAATGAGTTCCAAGACCAAGATGGACATTCCAGCTTACGAAGGAAGCCTGGATGTAGAAGAATTGCCGGAATGGATCCGAGCTCTTGACACCTACTTCAATTATGAGGATATCGAAGAGGATAAGAAGGTAAGGCATGCTGTTACCAAGTTGAGGGGACATGCATCCTTATGGTGGGACGAGCTACAGGCGGATAGACGTTCCAAGGGAAAACAGAATATTAAAAGCTGGGATCGGATGATTGCTAAGATGAAGGCAAAATTCATCCCCAGAGATTATCATATCACACTATTCAGGCGAATGAAAAACCTGAGATAGAAGATGATGACGGTGAAGGAGTACACTGAAGAGTTTTATAGGCTCAATATCAGAGCAGGTCATCGGGAGAGTGATGATGAGAAGGTGGCGAGATACTTGAATGGTCTGAGGTATGACATTCAGGATGAATTAAGCATGACAACTATCAGGACAGTTGAGAATGCTTACCAGATGGCTCTGAAAGCCGAGGAGAAGCTGAGTCGTAAGCAAGGTCAGCAAGGGCGAGGAAGAAGTCAGCCCAGAGGTAAGACAGTTTCCCAGGAGAAATTCCAAAAGCCCAAGGAGGAATGGCAGAAAACTCGGGGCCAAATTGAAAAAGGTGGAACCTCACAGCGAGGACAGCCACAGGTTGAACAGAGAAGACAACAGAATGATCAGCGGGGAGATTATGCTGATGCAAACACTCTTCCTCATACTAGAGGTCGAGGTAGGGGAAGAGGAGGAGTAATCACATGTTTTACATGTGGAAGGAATGGGCACAAGTCATTTGAGTGTCCAGAGAAGAAGTTAACTGGAGGAGAAGCTCACATCACTGAAGCGCAGAAGCGTGATGCTGAGAATGAAGATGCAGACAGCGGAAGATCGCTTGGGATGCATAAAGTTCTCTTAACACCCAAGAAAGAAGTGGAGGACACGGCTCAGAGAAGCCGACTGTTCAGGACCACGTGCAAGACCAAGGGCTGGAAATGCAAGGTCATAGTGGACAGCAGAAGCACCGAGAATCTCGTTTCAACCGAGATGGTGGAGAAACTGGAGCTGGAAACAACTAACCACTCGAGTCCATACAAAGTATCATGGCTGCAGAAAGGACATCAGGTGAGTGTCACCAAACAATGTTTAGTTGATTTCAAAATGGGTGAATATAAGGATAAGGTCCTATGTGATGTTATTCCCATGGATGTTTGTCATGTCTTAATGGGGAGACCATGGCAATATGACCGAAATGTGGTTCATGATGGGAGAATGAACACATACACCTTAGAGAAGGATGGAAGGACACACATTTTGCTTCTGATAAAAGACAAGGAGGTAAATCCAGAAGTAAGCAACATGATACTTCTCATGAGTGGGAAGGAGTTGCTTACAGAGATGGAGTAGAAGGAAGATCCACAATTCTTTGTGGTCAGGAAACCGAGAATTGTCCTGACTAGCACAAGAGTGGACGACTTGCCAGATGAGATTCAGGAACTGCTGGGAGAGTTCGCTGATATCATCGTGGATGAACTACCTCATTCATTGCCACTGATGCAGAGTGTGAGTCACCATATTGACCTCATACTAGGAGCAATTTTTCCGAACAAAGCCACGTACAAGTTGACGCCGCAGGAAAACGAGGAGGTCAAAAGGTAGGTACAGGATCTGCTGGACAAAGGACTGGTCAGAGAAAGATTGATTTCGTGTGTTGTTCCAACGGTACTGAGTCCAAAGAAGGATGGAGGCTGGAGAATGTGTACAGAATCCAGGGCGATAAATAAAATCACCATCAGGTACAGATTTCCACTGCCAAGAATGGATGATCTGATGGATTGCCTGAGTGGGGAAAATTATTTTTCAAAGATTGATCTGAAGAGCGGATATCACCAGATTCGCATGAGAGAAGGTGATGAATGGAAAACAGCATTCAAAACAAATGAATGTTTGTACGAATGGTTGGTCATGGTGTTTGGTTTGACAAACGCGCCGAGCACATTCATGAGGTTGATGAATGAAGTCCTGCAGGAATTCATCGGGAAATTCGTTGTCGTATATCTGGACGACATACTGATCTTCAGTAAGACAAAGGCTGAACATTTGAAGCATTTAGCCATTGTAATGAGGAGACTGCAGCAGGAGAAGCTGTTGGTCAACATGAAGAAGTGTTCCTTCATGAAGACAGAGCTCATT
>JASDQU010264965.1:0-15386 GCA_032191745.1 Picea mariana
CCTCATCAATTTCATCATCCAAATATGATTTGTAACTCTGTAATAGACCTAATTTATATGATTGCATACCTACAAACCTTCCTTAACTTTGACAACAAGAGACTAGCATCTTTATCAAACTTTTTTTTAGTCTCACATGACTAGTTTTGGATTAGTCAACAACCCTAACTTGAAATGATCATAAATTTGTACATGTAATGAATAAAGATCTAAAAATGATACACAATGTTACTAAGTGTGTTTTATGCAATTCCTCCGTGTTTCACTACTTGGAACCTCTCAGAAAATGAGTTATATAAAAAATGGCATACCTTGTTGAATTCTGGCCTATTCTAGAGAGCGACCTTGTAGAGCGTTTCCCACACAAAATATTTGTTGAATCAATATGAAAATATTACAAAACATACTAAATACTGTAATCTAACCAAAACATTTGGTCTTACTAAATTTGTATTTGTTATGAAGAATTTATGATGTTTTTACCCGAAACACCTATTTTTGACTAGTTTCAGGACTAGCCACAAAACCTATTTTCAACAGAGTGTAACTCCAAAAATACAATGACCCACAAGTTGAATTTTTTAACATAGATACTTGTATATGTTTCCTCAATGGAATAGAAATTTCACGGTTTGAATCATTCTAGAAAAAAAGTTATTGTGAAAATGGTGAGATGACCTGTAAATGACATACCTTAGAAAGCATCATCAAAAGAATTTATCCTTCCTTGAATTCCGGCTTTCTTTTCTTCACCTTCCCTCATAAATTTGGCTTAGATATCATTTGTTTACCTCAGAAACTTATAGGTATTCAATATTCTCAAGTGTGATTAAAATGAAAGAGCCTTGCCTCTTATTTATACTCTTCAAGTAGCTTCCTTAAAAACATCTTCTATGTCACTTTGCCCACTTTCCTTATTTTAGGGCTAACCCACTTCTAATTTCTCCATTAAATTTATTATTTAAATAATTTTTTTTTATTCACTTTGAATTATAGTACACTCATCACTTCTCTTTATTATTTACCTTCTAAAATCTCTTAAACTACTTTGACTACTTTGACCTTTTGGGGCTTCAAGCCAACATATGAGGGTCCTCCAACTTTGTAAGGCCATAACTCTCAAACCCTAAGGAGTTATGTGACGTTCCACATACCACCAGAAATGGCATGACATGTATTATCCATATAGAATAGTGTTACCTAAAATATATCAAAACTCATACCGTTATCCATCAAACAAACTTGGTTTCATTACCCAAACATGGGTTCTCCAACTTCACATGGCCATAACTCTTTAACCGTGAGGAGTTATGTGTCATTCCACATACCAACGGAAATGGCGTGACAAACAATATGCATCTAGGATAGTTTCACTGAAAAATTCACTGTCCTTAATCTCATTATTCCACAATTAAGCATGGGTTCTCTCACTCCGCAAAGCGTCTTCCTGTGAGGGCTTTCACCATAAGGGGACCACTTTTGATTTCATCCATATTTACTTCTTATCAACCATGACAAGACAATAATGAGTCATATTTACATCAAACAAACTTGGGTTCATTACCCAAACCTCTGTGCTACGGGGCTTTCTTCAAGGGTTGACATCAATGACAACCAACCTTAATCAACAGTTCTGACTCCCGGTCATGATATCACTTTTTCACTCAATACAAGCCCCTCAAATATCCCTGAACCCTATTTCACGCCCTACTCATTTGACAATTATTAGATAATTTTTATGGATTGGATTGCATGGGTCTGATGTGATTGTTGAGACAAACTTTGTTTCATATTAAGAGAATGTCATGTATGGTCTGTTTAAGAGTTAGTTGCTAATGATTATTGCATATAGGATGAGCTTCTTTAGCAGAGGAAGTCATGGCTGAAATAATAGGGGCAGCCGAAATTGGAATAGAGGGCCTAGAAGGCCCATATTCTCAATACATTTCGATGCAGATCCTCAAGAGTTAAACCAGTTGTTTCAATCTGGATTTTTCAATTGGATTTGATAAGGGGTAGTCCAACCTAGACCGAAGAGGCCTCCCTTCTAGCCCCAGCATGTTCCTGGTATCCCTGTGCCCCCTCATGTTTCTTTGCAACCTGAAGTTCCTGAGAATGACGAATGGCAGGAGATTGTTCACCCAACAGACTCCCACCATTGTCGCTGGCCAAATTTGTCGGTACCTCCTCCTCCTCCACTTGTTAACCCAAATGTTTAGGTTTCCCCTGGACACTCACCTGTACAGTCCTCTGATGCAAGAAAAAGAATCAAAACCGAAGCCCACCATATGCATGACAAATGAAAAGTTGTTGCTTCCCCCTCCTCTCCTTCAAGTGACTCAGCCAAGTCAGTATCATCCCGTATGCACTTGAGAGATGACTATTCCCATGTCATCAGTGAGATCAAGCTTCAAGGTTCTACACAACCTAAGGCTAATTTAGGGAAGTCAAAATGGGATAGTAACAACAATGGAAAAATTGTCTCTCAAAGTGGAAAATACGGTTTTTTATTATGTTTTATTATTGACTTATTGAGGACAGTGGACTGCTGAAAGTTTTGGACAACAAACTATTTTTGGATATTGTGGATATTTACATGTTTTGATATAATTGGAAATATCTGTGATATTTAAATTTCAAATTATGGAAATGATTATGGGAGCCACAAGGAGGGATGTGTTTGATTGATTGTCTAGTTATGTTATTTTTGTTAAGAAATTAAAGGGAGTCACAAGGGGTCCCACCTACTAGTTATTATTTAATAAAAGACCCTTATTGTTATTATTATTATTAATTCTCCCCCTAAACTAAAAGTTAGTTGAGTTTTAGTTAACTTAACTAAATGAGGTAGTTGAACTACTTCAACTAATTTGGAATGCATAAAATCCAAATGAGAAGGAAGAACGAGGGGAGAATAGCATGAGAAAGCATACTAAGGTTTTCTCTTGAGTTTTATTGAGATAATACAGTTTTCATTCATTCTTCAATTCATTAAAATCTTAATTCTCTTTTATGACAGAAGGGTCATATTGTAGACAACAAGGTTCAAGGTTGAACCATATCATTTAGATGCTTGTTTCAGAGGTGTTGATCTATCTTTGTTAATCTATGTAGACTTGTCTATTTATGAATTGAGTTTCATGACTGATAAAGGATATTGTGCAGAGTCAAGTGGGAAACAGTCTGTGGCAAGCTGATCCAGATTTTAAAGTTCATTTTTTACTTCTTGTCAGAGTCCTTTTGTATGGTTTTCATCGGGGATATCTAAGTTTGACTTTGTTCCATACCCCCCATAGGGTTTTATAAAGAGAAAGAGACTTTTGATCTTTTGGAATGAAATAAACCGATTGCTATTCTGTCTCATTTGTGTTAAATTTGTGGCTTGATATTTTTTTTTTGATCTCCACCTTTACTTTCTGCAATCTGCATATATTCATAAAATAATATAAAAATGTTATATTTTGCAACAATTTTCTATTTAAAAAAAAACAGCCTAAACCCTTGTAATTAATACTTGAGGATTGGGAAACACTTTTTGAGGCTATAAACATAGGGTAATATTCTCATCTATCTTGCCTTAGCCAAGCAAGATTAAAAAATGATTGAGTAAGATAAATTCATATCTTTTCCTCAACATTTATTTGGCGACCATACTGGGGAGATCTTCCATATATCTCTGGTTGATTTTATGCTTGATTATCATTGAATGTATTTTTATTTCTGACATTGATTCTTTGACTGTTTCTTTTCTTTATGATTGTACCTATTTCAAGGCAACCCAATATTGAGCCTGGTATTAAATATTAGACCAGCATTGCTTTAAACTTGTTTAATACCATCTTAAAGACCACTAATACCTGGGTTAAGCTTGAATGCTCATGAGCAGTAATTGAACAAGACATAAGTGTCCAAGAGTGTTGGGAAGCTAGGCAAAGACAACCTAGGAATCAACCATAGCTTTCTTTTTCTTGCAGTTTTGATCTTCTTTTCATGTCCTTAGACCCTTGCATCTCTAGGAGAACAAGAGGTTTAACTCCTGAAATTAATCTTATCACTGAAATAGGAAGAAGAAATGTTGTTTTGTCAGCCCAACAAAATGCTCTAAGGAGGACTTTATATGATTCATTCAGTTCGTCTTTTTCTCCCTTACCTATCGTTCACAAGATGGCATCTAGTGGTGGCACTAGAGGTGCTTCTCCATCTCAACCTTCAACTTTGTCAGTGATTGGTAGCTTATATAGTCACCAAGTCCCTGTCCAATCTACTAAAAACCCCACCAAATTCATTAAAAAGTTTGGGCTCTTTCAATTTGAAGAAAATGCTACAACTACTCTGTGGTATGTTTCCTCCCCTCTTAACCTAGCACCTACTACTTGTCCACTTCATAAATTTAAAGAGCATCTCCCTAGGTTTTCAGGGAATAACACGGTCACTACGAATGAACAATTGGTGGCATTTTATAATGCCTATCACAGCATAGGAGAAAATGACAATGACACTTGTATGTGCTTATTTGTTAATTCCCTAGAAGGGATGGTTGCGGCCGATTTCTTTGACCTTCCTCCCAAGATTATTTCTACTTGAGAGGAGTTAGTGTATTGGTTCAAGTCTACCTATGGGAAGTCTAAGAACCCAGCCGAGTATTTGCGGGAATACAATAACATTTCTTATAAGGACAGTGAAACTATCAAGTCTTTCAACTTGCGTTTCACCAAATTATATAACCAAATTTCTGAAATTATTCACCCTTAGAACCAAGACACTTTTATGCATTACTATAATGCTTTACCTTCCCCCTATTGTCATAATCTTGAATAAAAGTCCATTGATAACCTTGGTTCCTCTCTGCATACTTTTTTAGAGTATGAAGAACATCTTGAAAGAACATGTCTTCCCCAGGGAGACTCGGTTAAATAGACAAACATGTCCTCCCTCTTACAACTTTTACAAGACATGAATAGTCGAATGATATCATATGAGTGAAAAGAAAATGTCCCTTCACTTACCCCCGGGGCTTCATATTCTTCTACACCACCCTTTAGGAATCCTAATGAGAACAATTTTCAGCCTAAAGAAATCATGCCTCGCACTTGGTGTAACTTTTGCAAGGAACACCATGAGGAAAGTACTTGTGAAGTAAAGAAGAGTGCTAGAGAAAACATCTTTGGTAAAATACTTGAAACTACTATTGTTGTCCTATAATTTGTAGAGATAGAGGATGTCATAATCATAAATATTAGGAATAAATCCTATGCTCCAAAAGGTAAATATGATCCTCCTCGCACTTCTTCTAGCCTAAGCTCATCTTCACCGGCTGTTATTGTTCAGGTTCCTAAGGCCCCTAAAAGTCAAAGAAATACCTCCCCTCTTGCCTCTTCCAAACACAACATTCTAAATCAATTGGCTAATATTAAAGCTGATGCTACCCTCTTGGACATGGTTGTCGTCCCTGAGCAACAAAGCATCTGGAAAATTTTATGGAAGGAAAAGCATCCATTGTAGCCAACCTCTCTCAAGAGGTAGATGAAGAGAATTCATCTGTAAATAAAGTAGGTGTACATAACTTTAGACACCCTGTAAAAAACCCCCCATTGTTTATTTCTGTGAAGATTATGGAAAAAATAGCCCATTGTTGTCTCATTGACGGCAGTTCGGGCTCAAGTGTATTGTCGAATATTATTATGGAATATCTAGTCTTGTCATGTACAAATGAAAACGCCAGAAGCATGCTCTCTTATAATAGTTTACAACAAATGACCATAGGTGAAATCAAGGACATGACCTTGGTTTTGTGTGTGTATCCTGAAATAAGGACAACCCTTAATATTCAGGTAATCGATATGTCACTAAGTAATTACTTGATCATCTTAGGAAGAGATTGGCAAGATTTGACAGGTGGATACCTCTCACTCGATGGGACACACTTATCTGTTCCTCGGAATGGTAAAAACATCATAGTCCTAAGGGAGGGGAGAATTTCACCTTACATGGAAAGCATCCCACAACCTAACGTGAATTATATCATGGAGGACCTAGGAGTGTATTCCATCTTTGCATATGAGGACAACACTACCTTGGAACAAATCGACTTAGAGGATGGGATGTGGCATATGCACTTTGATGGTTCATGCTCCAATGAAGGAAATATAGCTGGTATTATCTTATACTCTCATGTGGGTAATTCATAACTTTTCCTATAGGCTAGAGTTTTCTTGCACAAACAATGTCACTGAATTTGAAGTGTTACTGCTAGGCATTGAAAATGCCTATAATCTAGGTTGTGGTCACCTTACAGTTTTTGGGGATTTGGAACTTGTTTTAAATTTCGTACGTAAGATGCATAAGGGAGTTGGTCAGGAAATTGATGCATGTTGTGTGTGTGGAAAATCATGCTCTAAAACCTCTGATTGCTTATTTTTCTTTGCATTGTAATCTAGACCCTATTTTAGCCATATGAGAGGGAATTATAGGTGGATTATTGTCAAGTTGTGACTTGGAAAGATATCATTCTTTAGTGCCAAGGATTATGGTGTTGTTATTAATGTTTGAGCTTATAGTAGGGACACACTTATATTTATAAGAACAAAATTTAGTGCCAACGAATGTATGATGAAGGTATTACAAAGCATATTAGTTTTATTATTTCATGCAAGCTATTTGTAAATGTTATAGAATCCACTAGTATGGAATGACATATATAACGTAGATGGAGGGCATATTTAACTAACAACTGAGCACTGCTAGAGATAATTACTATCATAGATAACATTATTTTGTTAGCATATTTGATAACCATAATCATTCTTGTAGCATGATGTTGATTTTTGGTGCACTTTCTGAGTACATTATGGACCAAAGAATGAACTCGTGATCATTTAAACAAGGCTATGTATTGCTAGAGGATACATAAGTGTGCCCCAACATAACACCAAATCTTTCTCAAATGAAATCTACAACAACACATCCTCTAGATCAATAGATATAGATGTCTTTGTCTATAAAGATACTTTCTTTGAAAGATGTTGATTGAGATACAAGAGAAAAACATGGTTTTTGGATGTGTCTGAGAAGAAAGCTCATTTTTTTAGCATAGAGGTATAGTCCTTGAGGAAAAAGAAAACAATATCAAGAGAAATCTTGAGAAGGCATAGATTGATATTTGACGATGATAATATTTGAGATGAATTCTCTTAGAGATGAAAATATTCTATTTTGAAAATCTCTTTGAAATTATTCACTTTCAAAAAAACTTAGGATTGATCTGATGCAATAATGATTTATGTAGATATTTGGAAACCTGAAAACCTTCACTTTCTGCACATATTTGAAATGCCAAGAATTTGAAAAACTTCACTTTCTGCACATATTTGAAATGCCAACAATTTGAAAACCTTCACTTTATGACACTCATTACTAGATTGTTAACAACTTTCAAGGTGTGTCAGGTGCAATTACTAGACAAGGAAAATAAGGAGCTAAACCTACTGCTACATGGGAAATATTAGGGGTCATGTGGCTCTGTTATATCTCCTCTTAAAAAAAAAATAAGTAAATTAGTACCAATTCTGGCCAAACTTATAACTCTGTGAGTATTACCCAATTCGAGAACTGAGAATATGGTTCTCTATAACTCAAAAGTTGTGAAGCTTTCAGTTCCTTATGAAAAAGGTTGTTTTACGATTTTACTAGTGGGTTTAATTTGAAATCAACAATTTTACTCAATTAGGAGAAGAGTTACAAGTCTTCAAAATAAAAGAAACAATGATTTTTTGCTTTCAAACAACTCTATTCCCAAGAGAGTTTCAATGTGTAATTGTCTATATATACTTTTCTTTTTTCTTTTCATATAGTGTAGATGCCATTCAAAGTTGATATAATTATCTGGTATCATTGCACTCATTTTTACATGGCCAAGAGTTGGGGAAAACTTAGTGTTGTCTAAAATTTAAATAACTTGCAATTTTGATATCCTCATTATTATTATCTATTATTTATTAGGTGGATGATGTGTTGAAGCTTGTAATAAATACATGTTTCCCTTGTCCCAAGAGGTGCCTTCGACAATGATGACTGCATTCATATTTCATATGTTTCATCCCTTGACATGCTTAGAACAACCATAAACAATATAGAGAAGTCCTTGTTTCTTTTGCGCCCTACTACTCTTAGTTCGTCATGTTGTAAATAATCAAATTGAGAGATGGTGTTCCCAAATATTGGCTTGCAAAGATCCTTTTCTACTTTTTTAAGACACTTGATGAACAGACTATAGGACATATCATAATTTATGGATATATCACCAAGGAATGTGATATACATTTAAATCACTTTCAGTGGTTGCACAGTCTCTATTATTTGTTATTGTTCTTCATATGTATGGAGGATGTTTTTTTACAAGGTTGAGTGGGTTTGAGAGGCTATAAAGGAAATCTAAGTATCCATCTAGCTTTAATTTTCCTGTAAATATAGGAAATTATTCTCAACAAATGTCATTACTTCCTTCTTGTGGATGTTGCTTTTACCTTTGACACAACCAGGGCCTACAAGAAAATCACAAAAGCCTAAAGGTTACTCTAAAATAATGATAAAGCATTATGTCAATGTGATCAAGAACCAATGCAATGCAAACAAACCTTGAATGCCCACGTAATGATTTGTTTCTGGATATATGTGACTTTGTCTCTCTTGTGACCTCACTATTTGATTATTTCTCCATGAACCTAACAAGGATGTCAACAAGACAACAACGTTTCTTTGTGGCATCTGATAAAGTAAAACAATTGAGGGGTAACAATATAACTACAAGCACACAAGAAGCACATGGTATGTCCAATCCAAAAAATTTCAAGTATTGAAATATTTTGTAGGATTTTAGATAATAATGATTTAACCAATAACACAATGCATAGCACACCAACTCAGTCTTGCAACTGGGGGATATTCTCTGAATTTCCATATGGAAAAACCTCCTCTTTATGGATAGTACCTAGCCTAAGGAGGGTATAATCCCTATTTTCTATTGACTCTTGCTTCTCATAACCATGAAATTTATTTTGGATAGGTCTGGTCCCCAAGCCTATTGCAACCACTCCAAATTCCTGACCAAATACGGGAAGATGTCACAATGGAGTTTATTATTAAATTTTTGAAATCCAACAATGGTGATATTATGTTTCAGGTCTCTGATCTAACCATCTATGTGCATTTCCTACCAATTTAGGCCACATTTTCATCATCCAAATTGGCTACTACCTACATGAATAAAATACACAAGTTGCATGGATATTCAAAGACAATTGTATGCAATAGATGCAAGTTCACAAATTATATTGTATTTATCCTCTCTTAGGTTAAAAATTTGTAATGTAAGATAATTTTGTAAAGCTAATTATTATTGGGTCACCAATATGTCATCTTTTTACACCATTTGAATCATTCATTTTGATCATTTTACTTCACCCTTTACTCATTTATCACCATTCCTACCACAAATATTCACAAAAGCACCACGGTACACCCCCATATGCTCAAGCAGTTAATTATCATGTATTTCCTTCATTTATAGTGAATTAATGAGAATTATAAGTTGGTTTTCTACTGATGTTTTTATGAGTTCAGTAATGTGATCCCGCAATACTCAGTTCCAGGTTTCCTACAACAACGCGGGTTTTATGCAACATAGTTCCTGCAGCACCATCATTGTTCCTCGTACTTCCACGTGTCCAATAGATAAATGGGTACACAAATATCATATTTGGATGCTTCTATATGGTTATTTATTAATCATATCATGCCCAGGTCGCATGTGTGAGTCTCCAAGCACCTGGTCCAAGTTATGATCAAAATTAGTAAACAGTTTCAAACAACCGACTTCCGATGTGATTTCTCGAAAGATGAAGATATATCTCGAAAATCCAAGACATGGGTTTTGTGTAGAATGGTCCAAATTGGTTTCCAATAGAACACATTTTCAAAATTTATTCGTTTTGAGAGATAATGGAGGATCTTCAAGGTGGAATTTCCAAGAAATTCTACAGTGCCCGAATTTCTGCAGTTACAAATTTTGTGGACGAATTTGGTTTTTTCAAAGATTATGTTATTGGATTCCATACTATTAAAACAACCATGAATTAACCTACATTTCCTTAATCAAGTTTGTAATGAGTGTAGATCCATATATTTGGAATATGGTCTCATTTTGTTGTAATTATTTTCCTTCTTTATTTTGAAAGCCATATGTGTAAATGTGAGGAGGATTATTGTAATGAAGGAGGAGAAGGTAGAGAGGAGACTGAAGAAAGCATCAATGTAATCATGGGGAGAATTATGGAATAAAGAACTTTTTGTAGGTCAAGAGTTTTCAATAATAGTCATTCTTGGTACCATATCCCAAGAGAGGCAGGGCCCCCTCTCTAGTATATGTTGCCCAAATAGTTATTTTTCTGTTGTGTGAGCTTATTGTATTTCTGCATTGCAATTTCAATTTCATGTTGTGTGGAGTGAGAATTAGTTTCATGTTAATTTTTCTTGAGATTAATGTCAACATAAATAAGCTTGTAGAGTATTATTGGTTAAGCCAATCTAGGATTCTACTACACAACTCATGTTGGATAATATTGGTCTCAGAGATATGTGTTCACAATTGTTAGTGTTGGTTAGTTTGCACAGGGCTTGGTTTTGTCATTAATGTCAAACTTAAATCCATAAGACCGAGAGAAGCAACTACACGCTGGTTAGAAGAAAGGAACCTTCAGAACTTGGGAATTCAGAAAGGAAGGAGCGTGCAGTAGAAGAGAATGGATCTCGGCTGTTAGATCCGACCATGGGGCCCGATCATCATCAGATACAAGATAACCTGTATGTTCTTTAAAGTGAGAAGTGAAGCGGGCTTATAAAATCTAGAAAGCAGGAGGATCTTCCATCTTCAGGCAGGACACGTGGTCATAGATCATCTTTTCACTGACTGGAAAGTCAAAGAAAGGAGGTGCTCCAACCTCCAATATTGTGATACGCGAAATCACGAAACACATAGTCCCGATGAGATTAGGACTGTCTGCTCACGAAAGGTCATGGGTCATCGATCGAAGAAAAGAGGATATCGGGGATCACGACTTGGAGCATCGAAACACTTCATCACAGGAACGCCAAAATGCGAAATGCCGAAATGCGGAATGCCAAAATGTCGAAATGTGAAATGCCGAAATGATGAAATGCGAAATGCATTTTTGGCGTAGGTAGTGGTTATCACCAATGGTCATGTGAGAGGGAAGAGCTAGCACGAAGTTACGCTCCATTTCAGAAATCGCAACTTGGAGTGTCAAGACCCTTCAACACAAAATTGTCGAAATGCGAAATGTGAAACACACTTCGATTAGCCTATGGTCACAACAAATGGGCATATGGTTTAGCACAAGTGTCTTGCCGAAGCACTCGAGGGTTATTCTATGCTGAAAAGTCAAAACAAATGTATGTTCATCAAATGGTGTTGATTAAATATTTAAACTGATCATGTGGATATTGTTCGTCTTGATGCCTTGGCCAATGATGATCACTGTAAGGTAGTTATTCAATTATTGTAACTGAATTTTTGAAGCCTGAGGGTTCCAGTGTATGCTCTGAATGTACAGGGTAAATACGAGTGAAATTGTGTGTGATGGTAGGGAAATAATGGTCGAGTCGAAGCTCTGAAAAAACACAGAGGAGAAAATTAAAATTCATTTCTGTAAATTAAGATGAACTAAAATAAAATTATACAGGGACAGTGAGAAGAAATGATGAAGATAGAGCAAATATTAAGGAGAGAAGACGTATGCACAGATTGATAAATCTAAGTGGTTTGGTCAAGATTGGATTCTGATATGAATATATAAACATAGAGGATTTGAATGCTTAATCTTTGAGAAAGAAGATAAAGAGGTTGTTTGCAGGTTCTTAGTGATAGAGAAGGATTCGAGGGTGGTAGGGAGGAGCAAGGGGAGACTGTAAAAGTCTCCTGTACAAGTTGGTTCTTGTACATCTGGGAGTTGTAGCTTCCATTCAGTAGGTAGCAGCCTCATCTGGGTTGTAGCTCAGATAAAATAAGAATGTAAAGAAAAGTTGGATCTTGCCTTTCATTCATAACAAGAAGAGGTTTTTCCCTTTTGGGTTTCCTCATGAAAATATCTGTGTCATTTTCTATTTATGTGAGTGCATATTAATTGGTTTGAATAATTTGTAGCAAAGACAAATAGTAAAAGGAATCATCTATGTTCATTGAGTAATCTATTTTAAAGAAAAGAAAGAAATTTTATTTAACTGATTCACCCCCCCCCCCTCTCAGTTAGGCTATCATGTTCAACAATTGGTATCAGATAAGGTTACTTCAAGATTCATTTTAATCACTGGAATTTTGATCTTCAATAATGGATAAGAAATATGATTTTACTAAACATGGATCACCTCTATTTGATGGACATAACTATGCTTTTTGGAGTATCAGGATGAAGTTGTTTTTATAGTCTCAAGGAGTAGATGTTTGGTAGACTGTGTTCAATGAACATAAGGCTCCAACAACAGTTCCAACAGATGTTGCAGGGAATAAAATCTATGAGAGTAATTCCAAAGCTATGTATGCAATACTTGGAGGATTGGCAGGTTCAAAATTTGTTAAGGTAATGCATTGTGAGCCAGCAAAAGAGTTATGGGAAAAAATGAAGAAGGTATATGAAGGAGATACTAAGGTTAAGAATGCAAAATTAAAATCATATAGAATTCAATTTGAAAGTTTAAATATGGAAGAATCTGAAGATATAGATACCTATTTTTTATGTATTGATGAAGTAGTCAATACTTTGAGAGGTTTAGGAGAAACAGTTGGAAATGGTATTATTGTGCAAAAAGTGCTTAGATATTTACTTGCAAGATTTGATCCGAAAATATCTTCTTTGGAAGAAAGAACTGATATTGCTACTTTACTAATGGATGAGTTGTAAGGAATACTAACAACATGTGAGAAGAGGACATCTAATGAGAATCCTTCCAATAAAGAAGCAGCTTTCAAGGCAGCAAAGAAGGACAAGAAAAAGGTTGAAACAGAAACCAGTAATCATGAGGATTTAGAAGAAGATATGGAAGAAGATAACTTTCTCAAAAATCTAAAAAGAGGTACTGGCAAGTACATAGGTAAACTTCCTCTGAAGTGATTTAATTGTGGTAGAATAAGGCATTTTTATTCTAAGTGTCCTTTCAATAAACATTCTGATGGATAAAAAGAAAGTAACATCAAAATCAAAGAATATAAGAAAATGTATAAGAAGCCATTTCAAAGAAATTCTTATAAAAAAAAAAGTCTATTCATGAAAAATAATAGTGAGTCCTCAGATATAGATGAAAGTGATGAAAGTTTAGATATAAGACTTTTTATGGCTATGGAAAATTAGAATGATGAACTTATTGAAGAAGAAGAAGGCAAATTTGACCTGGAAGCTAAACTTGTAAGTGCTTTGTCTGAACTAGAGAAGGTAAGAAGATAATGCAAACAATTCAAAAGAGAAATTGAGAATTTAGATCAAGAATTACAGAAGTCAAACATTTTAATTGAAAACACTGAGATAATGTTAGTTGACTTAAAACTCAAAATAGAAGAGGCTAGAGTAACTGAAGAAGCTCTAAATAATATACTTATAGAAAATGAAAAGGAAAATGAATGTTTAAAATTTGAAGTAGTTTTATTAAGAAACAAAGTACAAGAAAATAACATGAATCATAGTTCTCAAGTGTTGAATCAAATTATCTGTAGTTAAAGATCAACTTATGATAAGACTGGAATTGGGTATAATTCTGAAGTTACTAATACAAGCTCTAGTTCAAGTCTTGAAAAAGAAAGTACAAAACATACAAATGAGAAAAACACATTCAAGCAAAAGGGATTAGAAAAGCAAGAAGATAATCAGGCTTCAATAGTGCATAGAAAAAATTATGGTAGTCATCAAAATAGGTTTGAAGGTTATTGTTTCTTTTGTTATAAGTATTTACACAAAGCATCTTTCTGTAATGTTTTTTCAAGAAACATAAGTGCAAATAACAGTCATGGCATATCTAGATTTGAATATGAAAGAAGACATGATAAATCTATTAAGAACAATGTGAACAACTCACATAATAGATATGATGCTTTGAAATTTGAAGTTGAATGCTATAGGTGTAACAACTTTGGACATATTTCAAGAAATTGTCCAATGAATTTTCAAAAATCTGTTATAAACCAATACACAAATCAAAAAACTAGTTATTGTAAAAGGAAGAATGGTCATTTAGAAATTGAAGAGAGCAAACTTGATTTACAAGCTGATCATAAAGTTAAGTGGTGTGTGGACAATGGATGCTCAAAACATATGACAAGCAAAAAACACATATTTGATTCTTTAGATGAAAGAAAAGAAGGTTCAGTCACATTTGGTAATGATCAATCAACTCGAATAGTTGGAAGATGCACTGTTTGTTTGAACAAAGACATAATGGCTGAAAATGTTTTACTAGTTGAAAATATGGAACATAACTTGTTGAGTGTAAGTCAAACATGTGATAAAGGGCATCTTATGATATTTGATTCTAAAAAATGTCAAATCAGGGATGTTAAAACAAATCAGTTAGTTGGAACAACTACAAGGACATCAAATAACATATACATTTTAGATGAGAAGGATGAAAATTGTTATCTTGGACATGAAGATGAAAGCTGGTTATGACATAAAAGAATTGGGCATATCAACTTTGACAATTTGATTCAGTTAAATAAAAAGGAGGCAATAAGGAACTTACCTGTCATAAAGAATCTTTCCAACTCTATTTGTAAACAATGTCAACAAGGTAAATAAACTAGAGTCAAGTTTAAAACAAAGGAATATTCTACAACAAAACCTTTGGAATAATACATGTTGATGTATGTGGACCTATGAGGACAATAGGTATAAATTGTGAAATATACTTTTTGTTATTTGTGGATGATTTTACTTGAATGACTTGGTTGTTTTTATTAAAAAATAAGTCTGAAACATTTAGTTGCTTTCAAGTTTTCAAAGAATTGTCTGAAAATGAAATTGATATGAAGATTAAATGCTTAAGGTCAGACAATGGAGGAGAGTTTGTGTCAAAAGAATTTAAAAATTACTATGATGAAAATGGAATTAAAAGACATTTCTCTGTTACAGAAACACCTCAGCAAAATGGTGTTATTGAAAGAAAAAACAGAACTGTTATGGAAATGGCAAGAACAATGTTAAATGAGTCCAAATTGAATGACATGTTTTGGCCTCAAGATGTTCACACCACTGTAAACATCTTGAATAGAAGTTTGCTAAGAAATAATACTGATAAGACACCCTATCAATTATGGAAAGGAAGACCAG
>JASDQU010264967.1:0-13955 GCA_032191745.1 Picea mariana
GTATTACCTATGTGATATGTATATATAATGTTTTATTTCAATAGAGTTCTTCATATTTGATATCCACAAAAATGTTTTCTCTAAGTATCTAAGTAGTTGAAAGTCAAAGTCATTACTTTAAAAATGGTATTTTGTTTATATGATGAAAGGCATAAAGTGCAAATAATGTATGTAGAATGCTTAAATCAATTGTAAAAGCCCATGTGTGTGACAAGGATGGTCAATAACCACCTTGCATTAGAGCATTAAATCTCATCTGGGGTCACTTAAATGTCTTTAGATCCGCATTAATAATCGATGTATGCATGACTCCACGCAACATTTAATGCTCTACCGCGAGGTAGTTATTGACTACCCTTATTTATTTTTTCTTCAGAAAACAACATGGGAAACCCTCGAGTACTTCCCCACTTCATGGATGGTAAACGGGGTAAATTGTCAACCCTGATTATGGGGCCTAACCCCAAGGGGGAACAAGAGATTTGAACCCATGACCTCATCCACTGTGGATAGTTGCATGTCTGGCTCATAACCACTTGAGCTAACCCTTGGGGCTTATTGATCGCCCTTATTATACGCATGGGCTTTTCAATTAATTTAAACATTGTTACCATTTGAATTATTATATATTCAATGGCTTATACACAACGCCATGCAACATTTAATGTTGCGTTGCAAGATGATTATTGATCATCTGTAACAAAAGCTTCAAAGTACTATAGTCATTGCTTTCGCTAAAAATGCAATTTATGGAAAGTTGGAGTGAATAAACTCCAAGGAAAAAACTCATATTTGTTCATAATATATGTTAAAGGACTTTCCTTGAAGTTTTTTAAACTTTTCATCAGATCTTTCTACCAAACACATGACACTACAACTCATTGATCACTAACTCTTATATATATATATATATATTCACAATATGAATGTCCTTGAACACTATGTTATCTAACACTAAAAAGACATTGGAAAAAAACTTCCTCTATAAAATATGAAGAATTGTTAACATCATTAAAAAAACTTCCTCTATAAAATATGAAGAATTGTTAACATCATTAAAAACATTTGAGATGTAAATCATATGTTATTATGTAGCAAGAATTTCCTTGATAGCATTTTAGCATTTAGTTTCTTGCAATGAAGAGAATAATGCAATAGTAAATTATTAAGATTTTGAAGACACCTTATGTGTCTTCATTGTGATTTTCTTTTCTTTTGCAAAGTCTATGGTTAGAATGTTAGTAAATCTTTTTTTTTATGAGAAGCACAAAATGAAACCTTAAAAATCGACCTATGAATGAGATGTATTTTACATGAAGCTTTGTGTGTTTTTATCATGATTACTTCTCCTTTGCAAAGCTTACGATTACAATGTTAATAAATCTTTTTTATTGAAAACACAAAATGAAACCTTAAAAATTGACATATGGATGAGGTGTATAGCACGTAAAGAAGAAGAGGCCATTGTCATGACTTTGACAACAAGATTCTATGTAGTATGTGTCATTGGTGCTAATTTAATAAGAAATGTCATTAAATGGTAGTTGATGTGATGGAGCAATGCTCCATTGAATAGCAAATATGTTTTTGAATCACAGTGAATCAACAAGGTCCACCTCATAACAATCTACTCTAGATATTGGAGAACACAATTACATAATATAATTAGGGAGGCCATGTAATGCTCAAATGTGTCATGCTCTTCGATCATAGTATGAGTGAAAATGATTTGCTCTCATCATGTCCTTCTATCAACCACTCAAATGTGAAAGTCACCCAACACTAACTCCTTAGTTGCTACTAGACCACGATTACAATACTTTCTCTATAAGTGGGGAGGCCCTATGTTGTGGCTCGATTTTAACTAAGTCCTAGTGCACAACAAAGTTTGGCAGAAGCCGAATCTGCAGAAGCTAAGAGCCTACATAAGCCTAAGTATGTAGTTTCATATAAGACTAAGTATGTTAAGTCCAAGGAGTCATTTTATACATCCTCTCCACCCAGTTCCCATGTTCCTCTGTGCATGTCTCTAAATATGTAGATGCTTCTATACTCTTTTGTATGAGTGTGTTACAACGGGCAAATTCCCTAATATATTCTAGAATCTTCTATAACTACTCCAATCGCGTATATATATGAGGATTGTAATGAATTAAGAGAGTTTTGAGAGTTCGTTGATGTTGTTAAGAGTCAAAAGTTGAGATTTGTGCATTATGTCTTGAGTTCTACATTAGAGTTTTGTTATATCATTGATGTTACTAATACAATGGAGAATTGTTTTGCTTGTGTGTTTGTGTTCATATTACATCTAGATGATATGAATGTGCTTGTAGTTGATCTAAATGACATTATTATAATGGTTTAAATGAATGAAACTAACAAACCAATAAGAAATACAACCCCCAATAAATATTTAGCACTCTACACTTGAATCACATGGCCATTATCATATGCACCTTGAGTGAGACCTCCTTCCTCTAGGAAGCTTGAATATGTTGGTGCATTGTACTACAGTGGGCCTATGTTGGACACCTTTTGTGGACCTTGGATGTGTCATAGAGCCAATAACATGGTTATGTTGTTGATACCTTAACTAATCCAGAGTAATAGAGATTTGATAGACAATGGAGAAGGTTGAAATTCAAAACTAGCTCAAAGGGTGGATCCATGAATTTGCTTGTCAAGAAAGTGCGTATATTGGGTAGGATGTTGCAAGTTTCAAAGAGAAACACATGGTTGAATGCTTGCATGAGATTTTCTAAGCTTAATTTCTAGTGAATTTGCAATGACTAGAAAGGCTAGTGGAGAAGCATCAGAGTTGGCACTCTTAGTGCAAAGTTGAGTGAATCATTGAAAATTTGGTACAATATGACCACACCCACATAGTAGACTTGTAGTACAAGGGTGTAGTAGACAAGTATACTTTGGAGTTTGTGGTAGAATGACATCATCCTTTAACCAAGGCACTAGAATTTTTTAAGGAAGGACCACGTATAAGGTTAATTAGAGAAATACTAGTGTGGATAAAGATGTTGATGGTGGAACATATATGTTGCTTAGTCCCGCTGAGATGGAAGCATAAGCCCTACATGGGGGGTTGCGTAGGTAGGAGGACCTAATGGCAAAGTTGGTGTCTTAAGCTACTTGAAGGATCGGTGATAGTAAAGGCAATGGACTTTGAAAGAGAACAACAAAGATGAACAGAGATCATAGAGAACTAGCAATAGGGAGAGATGGAAAAGATCCATGGCAAACAAGATTTATTGACCCAGTGATATGATCTCGATCTGCATCTAGAGGATGAGATGATGCAAAGGATGAGAGAAGTACAAGAATGAGCTTTGGCTAGATGTGAATGTAAATATCTAGAAAGTGCAATGTTGTGAGGAGAATAGGAGTCCACAGAGGTGGAAAGAATTTATAAGGAAATGAGGTGGTGATCACAGGATGACGAGGGTGATGCAAATACTTGAATCATAGGCATAGATACATTGGTCAAGCCTACTAACTCAAGCATTACTATAAAAGCTACAAAAGAGCATAACTGATAAGAGGTATTTGAAGATGTTTTTGAGTTTGCGTCGTTCTAATATTTTAACCATGCATATTGCCATACCATTGAGGAAGCAAACCGAAATGACAATCAAGTTGATCCATCCTATGTCCTATCCCTTACACCTTTTGCAAGTTGTCAAGGCCCTATGACTATAGCTAAGTAAAGCACATGTATGCAGTTGATTAGTAGTTCAATTAACTTTGTGATGGTAGTTATGAACAACATAGTGTGACCTCTAAGGGAAGCCAAAAGTTGTCTTTAGCGTTATCCAATTTTGTAAGTGTTGTTATAGGAGTAGCAACAACAATACAATAGATAGGCCATGTTGATGTTTTGGTAGTTGTGGGAGGTATTAACCTTCGTGTGTAACCTATGACTTAGAATAGAATATTATGGAAGCAAGTGAACCATTAAACAGATGTATGAAAACTCTAGAAGAAAAGTCGACCTAGTAGAATAAACAATATTAGAATATTATCTTCCAGAAATACAAGTCGGCTCCACAGGAAAAAGAAAAAAAAAAATATAATTACGAGAAATTAAGGTCGCCCCAGCTAGAAAAGTCACTGGACAAATTAATATAAATAGAGGATGTTTCAGCTCATTTGGATACCCAGTCATAGTGCAAGTCTTGTGGAGAGCTGCAGTTGCAGCTGCAAGGAGGAATACAGGCGTATGATCATCTCTTGGTCTTGGTCTCTCTCTAGTGCTATCAAGTGATATTATCTTGGTGATTCTCTCAGTGACATTCTTGGTGATATTCTTTCTAAGTATGGCACAAGTATGAGAGAGTAGTGCAGTTGTAGTTGCTGCAGTTGTGTATGGTACTTGTTTTATGGATATGGAGACTCTATCTCTTGTGTGCTACCCTAGGAGAAGGAGCGCTCTACTTGTCTTGAGTTGTTGTTGCAGTTAGCAACTACGATTTATCTGTTGGTTATGGAGTAGGCTTATCGGAATTATTCTAAGTAAAGGTTAGTGTGCTCGGGGGTGGCATATGTGAATGCCTATGGTTGGGTGACAATGATGTGACATTGTCTATGGTTAAACGAGCATACCAAAATTTCAACATGGGATCAGAGTCAGTTTCCTTCGTAACAGTCTAACTGTTGCAAGGAATATCCTCAACTTCCCCCATTGTCAAGCTCATTGAGCACTTACTGAACTCACCAAGAAGGTCGCCTAAGTAGGGCACATCTCTTCCCCGGATCAGATTTGCAAATTTCTGAAGTTGAGAAATTAGGGTTTCCTCATAAAACCCTAGGTTTGCAGTCTTAGTTGCAGTTGCAGTGTCAGTTCCATCATGCTAGTTGCTTCATGCCAATTGCAACACCAGTTGTAGTGCTAGTTGCAACACCAGTTATAGTCCAGTTGCAGTGCTAGTTTCAGCACTAGTTGCAGTGAAAGTTTTTGTGAAGTGTTGGGACTAATTTTTTGTTGTCTTAGTGCGCCTTACCCTATCACATATCCAACTACTTTTAGATTACAAGTTGGAGCACCTTTGAAGTTTGAAGGTTCATCATTGTTTGTTTTTGTTGTCGGATGGTGCCACTACCTGCCAATGCTTCCAGAGGTATGTACTTATATATATTTAAACTATATCATTATTTTGAGTGTGATTGCAGAAGAAGGGATCTCTTAAAATCATAGATCCAAAGGGATCTCAGATCCAAGACATTTAGAGGAACAACGCACCCTAGGTTTGATCGTTTTCATATGCCTCTAGTTGGTATGGAATTATTGTAATCTTATGAACATATAGTTGTATTTTGATCTATTGAAGTTATAGTAACCTATGTTCAAAGTTAAAGTTATAAGTTGACTCTAGTCAAAGTATGAGATTGATCAAGGTTGAGATTTTAGAGTCTATTTGCATTATATTCTCAAACTCGGATATATGTCAAGAAAGCATATTATCTTAAGTACAGGGGATCTCATCTTGAGTGAAGGAGACTCTGAAGAAAATCAATAACACTCGTTCTTGAAGATAAGACTCCAGGTTCCAAGTTTGATTGATTAAATTAATAAGTTTCCAATTTGCACATATCGAGTTTGATAATTGCTACATTACTAGTTGTGAGAACAATCCTTGAAAGGTTCCATTATTGCTTGATGCAATGAATACTTGGCAGCATGTGAGTATTATTGATATAAATGCTTATTGTACTTGGTCGCAAGATGAACTGACATCTCCTCTAGGAGATACTTCTTGTCTTTGCTTCTAGGCAGGTCACCTTGGTGATAATATGACGATTACCATGAGATTGACTTTTTATTCTTGTTGACATAGATATGTTCTTATGAAAATGCTATTATACTTTGTGTTCTTGTTTTTTTGTTCCAGGTAGGTTACCATGGAGGAATGATTTATCACAACACTAGAAGAGTGTTGTTCCTATTTCTCATTATTGTATTTTATTTTGGCTCTTGTTCTAAGCAGGTCATGAGCAATAGCTTTAAGAAGGAGCTACTGTGATTATTGTTCTCGTTCTTTTTTTTATTATTATAAGAGTATTATTCATGTCTATTGTTTTTCCCTTTGTTGTCCTTATTCCAGACAAGTCACAGGTGATAACTCTAAGGGAAGCTATAGTGACGGTTGCAGGAGAAAACATATTAGATGGTCTCTAATTTGAGACATGGAGCAGACTATCCAAATAAGAAGTTCTATACACGACTGTATACATCCATGTACCAAAGAAGAGGAAGACAAAGAAGGGTACTTTTGCGAGATACATAATATCCCATATGGAGATTGATTGTAAGGATCAAAAGGCTCCAAAGATGACCGAACAAATCCCTCTAGTGCAGTTGATCACTCTTCAAATCATCGGGAAGAGTTAGTAGAGCCAGAAGGGCCTACCCAGAATCATTGCAGTAACCAAGAAGAGACCACCGTGGTCCCATGAAACTTTGCAGTATGCAACATTAATGAGCCATATTATGAGGAGCAGATGGCTCGAAAGATTATACAGACTCAGAGGGAGTCAATCTTTAGAGGGAGAATGGAGACTCATAGACTTTCAGATTAAGATGGAAGAGAGAGACGTCTTCCGGAACTGACAGACATATGCCATGGGTCGAGAAGGCTAGATCGAAGCTTCAGAGGCTTCGAGGAGATATGAGATCTTATGGGAAGATTCCCTTGCTTTAGTAGGCTTTGCTGAAGTGATCGAGGAGGAAGCTAGTCATAAGGATTGGGATATATATTTTTTCCTTCGTTCCGAGACCAGAAAGGAAGTCAGTGGTGATTTCCAAGTTGATCTACAAGATCAAGCATGTTGTAGATAAATAGCCTAGAGATGCACAAAGCTTGATTTGTGTCCAGAGGATTCTCCTAGTAAGAGGGAGAAGACTATGTCGAGACACTTGTTCTAGTGTATTGCTACTGACAAAAAAGTAGAAGATATGTTGACCAAGCCTCTGTTAGGGACAATCTTGGAGTGGTCTAAATATTTTTTTCTCTAGTAGTGAGAATTGATGTATTCCCCAATAGCGGGAAGTGATGCGATCCCTAGTAGTGGGAGCTACCAAAACGCAGGTTGGTATGCTACTCCAACGCAAGTTGGTATGTTACCCCAATGCAGGTTGGTATGCTACTCCAACGCAAGTTGGTATGTTACCCCAACGCAGGTTGGTAGGCTACTTCAGTGCAGGCTAGTATGTTACATGAGCGCAGGTTGGTATGCTACTCCAATGCAGGTTGATATCTTACCCCAACGCAGGTTGGTATGCTACTCCAACGTAGGCTAGTATGTTACCCTAGTGCAAGTTGGTATGGTACTCCAACGCAAACCAGTATGTTACCCCAGCGTAGGTTGGTATGGTGCTCCAACACAGGCTGGTATGTTACCCCAACACAGGTTGGTATGCTACACAAAGGCTGGTACACTACTCTAGTGAAAGTGTAGAACTTATTATGATGTATGGATTCGTGAAATTCAATAAGACAATGGTCGAGGTGTCCGGAAGCACAGAAGCAGTGATGATAATCATGCCAAGGGGAATACCTTCCTCGTTAAGAGGGAGTGTTAAATTTTTGAGTCAGATTCTGTGTGAGCTGACGAGTTACCACTTCTGTATGAACTAGATGTCGACCTGTAGTGTCGAAAATGATTCCCAATTAGAGTTTCGATCATTATCATCGGAGGTTACTAGATGGAGGGCCAACCAGTAGTGTTGGAGATGTTTTCCAGCTAGATGGCTAATGTGCGACTATGGTGGTGATACTTGTTACATGATCTGTTTGATCATATGACAGCCTGTGTGGCTATGGTGATGCTACTTGTAGACTAGTTTGCAATACCATGTGAGTATTTCCCATGCCACGTGAGATGGATGGATGTGTTTGAGACCACTACATGAAGAACATCTTAGTTAATACCTCCCTAGCTAAGAGGGAGTGTTGATGTTTTGGTAGTTGCGGGAGGTATTGACCTCCACGTGTAACCTATGACTTAAAATAGAATATTCTAGAAGCAAGTGAACCATTAAATAGATGCATGGAAACCCTAAAAGACAAGTCATCCTAGAAGAATAAATAATATCATAATATTATCTTCCAGAAATACAAGTCGACTTCACATGAAAAAGATAAACAGAAAATATAATTACCAAAAAGTCAGGTAGGCCCAGCCAGAAAAGTCACTAGACAAATTAATATAAATAGAGGATGTTTCATCTCATTTGGATACCCAGTCAGAGCGCAAGTCTTGTGGAAAGATGTAGTTGCAACTGCAACTACAGCTGCAAGGAGGAATAAGGGCATATGGTCATCTCTTGGTCTTGGTCTCTCTCTAGCGCTATCAAGTGATATTCTCTTGGTGACATTATTGGTGATATTATTTCTAAGTATGGCATAATTCTGAGAGAGTAGTGCAGCTGCAATTGCTGCAGTTGTGTATGGTACTTGTTTTGTGGATATGGATATTCTCTCTCTTGTGCACTACCCTAGGAGAAGGAGCACTCTACTTGTCTTGAGTTGTTGTTGTAGTTAGCAGCTGGGGTTTATTTGTTGGTTCTAGAGTAGGCTTGCCATAATTATTCTAAGTAAAGGTTAGTGTGCTTGGGGGTGGCATATGTGAATGCCTATGGTTGGGTGACAACGATGTGACATTGTCTATGGTTAAACGAGCATACCAAAATTTCAGTAGACCCTCGGGATTTTTGTTGGTACAATGTCATTAGAGAATGGTGACAACTCAGTCAAATGATTCATCTTTACGGTTGCCCTTGTTCCATAACAAAGGTGATGACGACGTTGAGCAACACTAGTTCCTCTATGATGCTATTTGGAATGTGTAGAGAAATCCAAATGCTACATGACTAGTGAATTCCAAACAACACTATGAGGAAGAGCATTGTAATGGTGCATGAAGTGTGAGAAAAATGCTCCCATGTGCATGACGTGACTTTGATTTAGTTAAGGGAATATTTTATGAAGGAGTTTTATAAGCCAAATTCAGAATAGTGAAGTGTGGCAAAATAAAAGGAGAATAAGTAGAAAGAGCATGAGACAATTTAGGAGTATGACCAGTGGTTTCGATATTTGATGCACCGACTAAGCTATAATATTTATGGAGTATAGCATAAGAAGTGGTTCATTGGTAGGATGGTACCTCATTTGTGCACATTGTTGCTACAATAGCATATGTTAGCGTAGTGGAAAGCTTTGGAATTCATTATGCAATGAGAGTCTATAGGTGTAATATTCCCATCCCCCTAAGTATCATTAAGGGGCCAGGGTATCCAAATTTAATATCTTAAAACCTGACTCTAAATTCACTTTTGAGTTTATGAAGGTATTCTACTCATCGATAGCTTTACAATGACTACACTCTTGCTCGATTATGAGCTCTAAGCACAAAGTTATGGCCATTTGAAGTTCCTAATCATTTCTCCTTCCCAGGTTATCAAACCCATGTGGCACCACATGTGCCAGTTGATATGGCATCGTATGATCCACTTTCACTTCACATTTTTCAAGGCATTTTTCCTTCCCTCTAGCTTACTGCAATTGGGAAAAACTTCTCCCTTGCATCGTTTCACATCTCCCCCACCCTTCTCATCTCACCCAAAAGCTATTTTATTTGTGACATTCGCACAAGGGAAAACCCTCTCCTATGCAAGAAGGGCTCTTTATTTCATTCTTGTCACGCCCACAAAAATGTTGGGACATGCGATGCATCGCAGTTCTGGGAAACTTCTCATCGCATCAGAAGAAATCTTCTTATGTGACGTATCACACTTGAGAATTTTTTTCTCTTTTATGACAAAGACTTGCTCTTCCTCTTCATAGCATCTCTCAAAATCTTCTTCCTTTGTGACATATCACATGAATATTTTCTTCATGTGATACATCAAGTTGCACTAAGTTTTTCCTTTCCACGACAAGGCTTTCTCCTCCCTTATTGCATCACGGGAGATTTATCTTCCCGCGATGTATCACATGAAGTTTATATTCATGCGATACATCACATCACACAAAGTTACAATTCATGCAATAAGCCAAGTTCCTCAAAAAATCCAAGTCACGAACTTTCCAATCTTTCTCGTATTGCACACAAAAAATCTTCATGCGATAAGGGTTGTATCGCATGACAATAAACTTCATTCGATACAACATTAATGCATGAAGTTAAACTTCACGCAATACACACTATATCACAAAAAGTTAAACTTCATGCAATACACAAAACTTTTCATTAGAAAACTTTCCAAAATTTTCTTAGAGTTTTCTCAACAAAAACTAGGTGTTTCTCCCCAGGAAAAACACTTCCTTAAGGCTTCCCTTAACTTCTTCAAGTCCTCAAGAGGGATCTAAACCCTGAAATTCACACTTGTTAAAATACATAGAGGAAGGCTAGGCTCATATTGAGAATTTTCTTTCATGAAGGATGGCTAGGCATCCAAGGATTTGAGCCTCAACAAAAGTGTGTCTGCATCCTTTTAAGATTGGTCTAGGATACCAGGGGGTCCGTAGAGTCTAAAAACCTCAGTCCTCAACAATTCATTCCATAACAAATAACATATTTAAATCTCATGATTTATTTATGAACAAGATGTAGGGCCAATTCATCGATGCAACCAAGATGGGATTTCCACAAATTTGAAGACATAATGTCAAGTATGCAAGCAAACTACTAACACTGAGAGTTGTTAATTCCTTGATTATCTCTCAACTAAGCTTCTAGCTTCCAGATATATGGCATAGCAGAACCTATCATCGACATGTTGACATGCGGTCTAAAATTTCACTCCATTCAAAAGCATATACAAGGAAACTCATATGATTTATAAGGAAACAGACAAAGATGCCCAAGCAACTATGCTTGAAGAATTCCCTCTCCATACTCTTTACCATAGCCAATTAGTTTTTATAATCAAATGGAAGGATACTTCACAAAATAAAACAAAATAATTGTAAGCAACTATTGAGCATAATGAGAGTACTTATTTGAACTTCAAGCGACCAACAAATTGATTGAGGGTGAGCACTTTTCCACCCAATCATAGTCTCAATTGCACTAGTCGTTTCTACAACTGGCCACCCCTAGCCAGATCATATATACCATCGGGGAAATTTTGGAAAAACTCTAAGCTAGTATGGGTAATTTAGCAACCTCTCAAGGGATGAATTTCATAGGGAATCTCCTTGTTGAGCTCTCAGGACCCCCATGAGTTTTAAGTTCCCCTATGTTGGCTATGCGCAACACAAGAGAGAGATCTCTTCACTGCCACACAATCCCTTGAGTAGCTCCTCTTTCTATTACTTTCACATGTGCCTAGTAAGGCTCTAACTCGTAGTCCCATGCTCCAGCAATTCCATAAAGTTTCCCACGTGAATTCTTACTCAAAATCATTGGTTTTGTCACTAGTTCGACTCAACAACCTCTTAATTCACCTCCCTTCCTTTGTTCTCTTCTTTACATGAAAAATATGTCTATTCACCTATTTGCGCACACCTCCACAAAATTGCAATTGTCTCTCTTTCCCATGTAGGTTGGGTCGTCTATGAATTCTAAGGTGGGTACTCTTTCCCATCGCATGCATTTGTTTTTTAGGGACTTCTCAACCACCAACCCATGATTCCATAATTGTGGGAAGGAGACATTTCAAATAACCAAGTTTTTCTCATTAAATGAATCGGGACCAAGGAAAAATGAGTGAAACATTTTTCAAATTCAAATCTTATCAAAATAGTCTTGGCAAGGGTGGCTTGGAATTATTTAGAAGGTGAACCCCAAGACCCCCTCACCATTCCCTGCTTGGAGTATCATGGTCCATGTAAGTGCACATGCCCTCGATCAACTACTTGCCATTTTTCATTAATTAAAATAAGATACATATACACTGTCCTTGATTTGTTCAGTTCAATTTGGCATAATAATATTCATGCCATCATAAACTATGTTAAAAATAATTAAGTACAATTTAAACTAGGGATCAAAATGTGGATATTACAATAGGTGAATTGGTAGAAGCTTTGGTTTCTAGGTTGACCCCAGGCTTAACGTAGTTTTAGTATCAATTGACTACTTTATCAAAGTAGATTTAAGAGATGGTAAAAGCCAAGCCAGACAGAAGAGAGGTGATATGGTGCATGTTGTGTAAGACCAAAGGCCACCTATGAAATTATTACCCCATGACCCAAAGATATGACGCAATAGTGGCTAATCCATCCTTGGTAGTATGTTATGAGATATGGAGGACTCAAGATGTGACCCACATCATTATCCATTGTTGCAGAAGTACAATAACATTTCAACAGTAGTACATTATAACTTTTGTAGGGTAAACACTCATTGTATTGAAGATTAACATTGATTGTTTGTGCTTGGCGAGAGATTTGAAAATAATATGATTGTGGTAAACTCGGTGGGAGGTGGAAACTAAGTTCATAATTAGACTCATAATCAAAGTAAAGACAATTGAGCATTAAGAAATGATGTGAATTGTCCTCCTCCATAGCCTAAGTGGGCCTAATGGTTGAGAACATGTGTTACCTCATAAGAGGTCACAAGTTCAAATCCAAAGGGGGGTAGGGTATGTATACCTCCGTAGAATTTACTAGTCAAATCGTTGGGTAGAGGGAGTCCCTTGTTCCACAAACAAGGGGGTCTTGTACACCGATTTGGTGTTTGGCTTGGTTGCGACCTTAAAAATAGATTATTATTATTATTATTATCAATGAAGTGAGGCACATAACATGCAATTCTTTGCTACTGCATTAGCCTTGTTGTGGCCATTATCAAAAGACTAGGCATAATGTAAAGGATTGGCCCAAGTTGATAAAAAAGTTGGAGACACGTGATAGAGGGAAACATAGTGCGAACATGGTTAATTCTAAACCGTGGATTCTTAGTGGCGTTCAGTCAATTCAGGTGTACACCAACATCAATATCGAGTATCAAGATTTGAAGAGTGATTATGATCTTCTTCATTTTCAAGTAGATCGGAAAGACAAGACCATCCAAGAGTTGTAGGATCACAATCATGCCTTTTACATAAAGTGCGTAAATTGAAAATCCCCATTTTGTCTATTTTGGAGAAATATGTTGAGGAAGTTGTTGATTGGACTAGAAGGATTGACATGATGGTAGGATATTTATAGCACATATTTCAAAACATCATGAATGAATTCAGGGAAATGAAGAATTTATTGACTCTTTGGAAGACAATGTTATGCTTTCTTCTTCCAATGATGTTTTTGATGTGTTGACCCAAATTTTGGTCAACAATATTACATTCACAAAGCATTGCAATTCAATTTGCTTGAGTTTTCCTTACAAACCCTTGTGTTAAAAGCTTACACCTTTTGCCTCTAATTCCATTGAAAAAACTCTGAGTACATTAACACTTGAGAGGGGTCCATTCCTAAAAATTATTTGGAGTTATAAGGACGATGGTGGAAGTTGAGATATGGTGGAGTTCTTTGGAAGTTTGAATAAGAGGTAGATGACTTGCAATCTTCCAGTTTTATGGTTGATGTCTTTGCATAGGCATTATATGTTCATATAATTCATATGCCATGGTTTATCTATGGTTTGATGTCAATCATCCTTTTGCATATTATAATGCCTATGGTGCTAATTATACTCACATTTCTCAATTTATGGTTTATTTATGCATGGAGATGGTAGACTCCATACTAGTTCTATGTTCCTTTTGGTTTGCAAGTTATACAAGTTTGAAATTAAAAAAAGGGTAAATGGCCTAAGGTCCAATGAGAAAAACAAGTTTCTTATATTGAATATGAACTTGGACATGCAACATTACCATGTTTCATGCTATGATTTGAATATTATCAACAACACAACCTTAGCAAAATGGTGTTAAGATCCAGTGCCTTAAAAAAGATAAAAATTCAACGAATTACAGTCCACTTCGAAGGGGAAAC
>JASDQU010264974.1:0-15385 GCA_032191745.1 Picea mariana
GGCTTAACAAGGTCTTTGAGGCTTCACACCAGGAGGGTGTGACAGAACACTACGGGTCCTGATAGCCGGTGCTTAGAAAGCACTTCCATTTCCACGGAATTTGGGCAAATATATTCCAGGAAGGCACAGTAGCTGAAATCATTGGCTTAGAGGAAGACCTCAAGGTTGTTGAATACCTTGGAGGTAACGCTATGTATGAGAGACACAGTTGCAGATAGAACCTATGAGGAGTTCTGTAAAGATCTGCCAAGTGGGCATTAAGTAGGTGCAAGAGTGCACAGAAGAACTCTGTTGTGAGTTCAAGGAGAACCAGAATCACTAAGGATTCTGAGAGCTCTGCCAAGAGGGCATTGAGCAGGTGCATAAAGTGCACAAGAGAGGACATAACTGATGGATGTTCTATGAGGAGACACTCTGCCAGGAGGGCATTGAGTAGATGTGCAGATAGGCACAGGAGAAAAAAAAAACTCTTTGAGTTCTGGATTTGAAGAAGAATCCAGAGAAGGATCTTCACGGGGTTGCTAAACACCTTGCAGACTCAACAAGAGGTTGCTTGAGCGAAGGAGTGCCAGGAGGGCATCAGAAATTCTCCATCTGAAGGAGAAGGAAAAAAGGACCGAACTCCTTAGAGGTCGAAGCTACAGGAAAAGATCAGAAGGGATAACACCTTCGTGTGTGTAGAGACTCTGCAAGGAGTACAGGAGTCATGGAAACCTCTTAAGGTTTTAGATAAAGTCAAGCTCAGAAGGGTGAGTGCTTTTACGCATGGAGTCATAGCTGTAGGGGTCGCAAAATGGAGCAAAGGTTGAGGAATTTTGCCTTTGGAAATTCTTCCAAGTGCAGGAAGAACACACCTATTCAAAAGGAGGCACAACTGATGTCAGATCAGGCTGAGGAAGAGATCTGGACCACTGGTTTTCCACATCCAAGCAGCAGCAGGAGAGTGCACAGCGTGGGACAAATCTGAACCGTCAGATCTTAGTCAAAAACCTGACAGTCGTTGGATCTGTCAGGAGTTGCATGAGGGTTAAGCCTTCGAGAACAACAAAAGAGGAAATTCCAGAAATAGTTGGTATCAAGATTTTGGACTTCAGGATTTCGGAGGTCTCGAGGACAAGATATCGGGACACTCCATAGCGAAAGTCGTGAAATAGATCACAGTCGTCCGATTAGGGAGGACACGCATCGCGAGATCACCCATTTCAGGGATTCAGACATCAGGAAACAGAAGAGGAAGGAGTCTTTTGACTTCACTCTTGGCGAAGTCCCAAAATGATCTGGACCGTCCATCCGTGGAGGACACGTGGCGAAGATCGAGGGTCCATCGGTATTTCGGATATCGAGGATTCAAGTTAACAGAGGAGATTGTGTCACTAGAGGTCGTAAGTCACGAAATCGTGAAACGATGAGGACCGTCTATCTGAGGAAGGACACGTGGCAGCAATCCAGGATTTCGGGGAAAATCCTGAAAGGAAGAGTCCATCGAGATTTCAGAAATTGGGAATTCGGGAGTCCTATTGACAAGAGGTCGGGCTCTCGTATTGATAAGTCCCGAAGGGAATAAGACTGTGGTCTTATGAGAAGTAGTCATATGGACCAAAGCATAGCCTAGGGGGCTAATTGTTGATTGAGGCCTTTTCAACATTTCGACATTTCGGAGATCAGAAGGTCGAGGAGCCAAGGACTCAAGAGATTGGGACAATGAGGGTTTTGAAATGTGAACTTTCCTATTCAAGGGAAGAAGCCATAGATGTGTACAGAGGTTGTGGCTGAGAACAAAAGGACCTATGGATCAGAAATTTGAGATTCCAACAGGGAATCAAGAGAGCTAATTCGGCTCAGAAAATTTGAGGAGAACGATCCTTATACCGGGAGGTCAGGCATAGTACCTGTCAAGGTAGGGTATTTGGGTGTGTGTCATCAGATTTGGTATCAAAGCCATGAATCTTGTCTATAGATTTTAGGCAAGGGAAGCAAGAGGAGAAAGAGTACTCTGATACACAAAGTTTGGTATCAGAGCAAGAACTTTGTTTGTATATTTCAGAAAGAGAGAAGGCAAAGGAAGACAGAGCATTGGAGACTCTGTGATGATTATATCCAAGTAGGCAAAAATCAAGAAGACAATCAGGAGGACTGTAGGAGAGGCTGGAGACACTCGGGGTTATAGAGTGACAACAACAGGTTTGCCAGGAGGGCAGATAGATAGCAAGATGGCTATTGAAGGCCATATATATTCTGGAAGGAAAGACCCAGAGCTGATGAGCAAAGAAGAAATAGATAAAGAGCTCACTGATATAAGGGCGGAGATAGAAAAGCTTGCATTGTGGATGCAGTAGAACACCAAGTCGAGATGGGTATATGAATGGCCCATGAGGATGCCGAAAGAAAATTGGCCAATCAAGGAGTTAATGGCTAGAAGACAGCGTAGGATGTTAAGAGGATGGTTCAGGCATGATGAAAACCTTGACAAACCTGAGAAGATGGTTTAGGTATGTGATCCAGAGACTAGGAGAAACCTCGGTAGTGAAGATGAATTGGGATCAACTAAAGATCTCAAGGACTGCCAGGAGCGAAGCACATAAATTCCCAATTGCCAGGAGGGCAAGGAGTTGATATTTCTATGGGATCTCATAGACTGTCATGAGGACAGCCAGGGAATTTCACATTGCTAGGAGGCTAATGAGATGAGGTCACTGTGGGATCTCATGGACTGCTAGGAGGGAAGAAGAAAGTTTCCAAATTTCTAGGTGGGCATGGGAACGGAAATGAGGCTATCTGAAGGTCTCATGAACTCAGAGGTGATTTTAGATCAGCCTGAGGAGCTGACAGAGCAAGTGAGCTCATAGATGGATTTGGATCAGCTGGAGCAGCTGACAGAGAAGGAAGATCAGAGGAATCTTCTAATGATTGGAGGAATTCAGATATTCCTGCCACATAGCCCAGTTGAGGAGAGGATTTGTGTTGCTGACGGAAGAGTGACAACAGTAGAAAGACAGCCAGCTATGACTGTCAAAGAAGAATTGGAGCAGGTGTTAGAAGCTACCCAAGCAGAAGAAGAAGATGAGCATTTCGAGGACTAGCTCAATACTTTCAACCAGGAAGCTGAAAAGACTGTAGCATTAAAGCTTGCAGAAGTAGAAGAAGAAGAAGAAAACAACATGAGATTTGTTGATCTATGTGAACAGATTGAAGCCCTAAAGAGAAGGGTGATAGTGCAAGGCCTGCACATCCAACAGATCAAGTTGGAAGCAGATGAAGGGAAAATGAAGCTGAGGAGACTACATGAACAGAGCCAGCCACTGGAGTATCTAGACGAAGTGATCAAGGATATCAGGGAGCTGATGTTAGGGTCAGTAGATACTGCTAGCAAGGAGAAGCTGGGCAAAAAGGCAGCAGCAGCAGCAGAGAGATAGGACAAGGAAGCACCAGAAGATTGTTTGGGATCCAGGAGGATTTCCACAGCTGAGAATGGGAGCACATGAGCAAGAGCTCATGAATTTTGTAGCTGAGGAGTATGATGTAGGAGAATATATTCATGTCAATCAACCAACCAGCCAGCCCACATCAGCGCATGCATTCAATGAAGAGAGGTGCAACCCTCATTTCAAAATTTGAAATTTGAATGTAATTAATGTTGTAGGCTATTGAGCCATGAGGCCGTGCTTTGCACAGGCTGTAGATAAGGAGGCCTATAATGTTTGAAGGCTGAGATCTAGATCCGATTTTGGACGAGACAACCCATTCAATGTAATTGAATAGGGTAGGTGAGTTTGGAGGGAAGAGCTCAAAAATCTCCCTCATGTAAAAGATAGAGAGATTAGAGAGTAGTGGTAGCAGAGTAGTATGCAGAGAGATTTGAGAAGGAGCCGAGACTCTGTTGAGGTTCGTGCTTATAACACCTTTGTAAAGAGGCATTTTTATTAATACAAACAGAAGCAGTTTTTCCTGCAAGTATTTCTATGTTGAATGAATGTCTATGTGTGTTCTTTATATGTTGTAGATGTATGTTAGGTATGCATTTGCAGGGGTTGTTTGATTTCAAGGTTAGAGGTCTTTGAGGCTTCACACTAGGAGGGTGTGACAGAACACTGCGGGTTCTGATAATCGGTGCTTAGAGAGCACTTCCAGTTTTGTAGAATTTGGGAAAAGACGTGCCAGGAGGCCACAGTAGTTGAAATCATTGGCTCAGAGGAAGACCTCAAGGTTGTTGAATACCTTGTAGGTAAGTCTATGTATGAGAGAAACAGTTGCAGATAGAATCTCTGAGGAGTTATGTAAAGCTCTGCCAAGTGGGCATTGAGTAGGTGCAACAGTGCATAGAATAACTCTGTTGTGAGTTCAAGGAGAACTAGAATCACCAAGGATTCTGAGAGATCTACCAAGAGGGAATTGAGCAGGTGCATAGAGTGCACAGGAGAGGAGAGAACTGTTGGATGTTCTGTGAGGAGACACTCTGCCAGGAGGGCATTGAGTAGATGTGAAGATAGGAACAGGAGAAAAAAAAAACTCTTTGAGTTCTGGATTTGAAGAAGAATCCAGAGAAGGATCTTCACAGGGTTTCTAAACACCCTGCAGACTCAGCAAGAGGTTGCTTGAGCGAAGGAGTGCCAGGAGGGCATCAGAAATTCTCCATTTGAAGGAGAAGGAAAAAAGGACCGAATTCCTTAGAGGTCGAAGTTACAGGAAAAGATCAGAAGGGATAGCACCTTCATGTGTTCATAGAATCTGCAAGGAGTGCAGGAGTCACGTAAACCTCTTAAGGTTTCAGATAAAGTCAAGGTCAGGAGGGCAAGTGCTTTTACGCATGGAGTCATAGTTGCAGGGGTCGCAGAACAGAGCAAAGGTTGAGGCATTTTGCTTTTGGAAATTCCTCCAAGTGCAGGAAGAATGTGCCTATTCAAAAGGAGGCACAACTACCGTCAGATCAAGCTGAGGAAGAGATCTGGACCATTGGTTTTCCATGTCCAGGGAGCAACAGGAGAGTGCACAGTGTAGGACATATTTGAACCATTAGATCTTAGTCAGAAAACCCAACAATCATTGGATCTGTCAGGAGTTGCATGAGGGTAAAGCCTTTGAGAATAGCAGAAGAGGAAATTCCTAAAATAGTTGGTATCGGGATTTCGGACTTCGGGATTTCGAAGGTCTCAAGGATGAGAGATCGGGACACTCCACGGCGAAAGTCACGAAATAAATCATAGTTGTCCAATTGGGGAGGATACGTGTCGTGAGATCACCCATTTCAGGGATTCAGACATCACGAAACATAAGAGGAAGGAGTCTTTTGACTTTGCACCTGGGAGAGTCCCGAAACTATCTGGACCATCCATCCATGGACGACACATGGCGGAGATTGAGAGTCCATTGGTATTTCGGATATCGGGGATTCGAGTTGATAGAGGAGATTGTGTCACGAGATGTCGCAAGTCATGAAATCATGAAATGATGAGGACCATCCATCTGAGGGAGGACACATGGCATCAATCCAGGATTTCGAGGAAAATCTCGAAAGGAAGATTCCATCGGGATTTCGGAAATCAGGAATTCGGGAGTGTCGTTGACAAGAGGTCGAGCTCTCGTATTGATAAGTCTCAAAGGGAATAAGACTATGGTATTATGAGAAGTGGTCATATGGACCAAAGCATAGCCCAAGGGGCTAATCGTTGATTGAAGCCTTTTTGGCATTTCGTCATTTCGGATATTGGAAGGTTGAGGAGTCAAGGAATCAAGAGATCGGGACACTAAGGGTTCCAAAATGTGAATTTTCCTGTTCGGGGGAAAAATCCATATACGTGTACAGAGGTCGTGGCCGAGAAAAAAAGGACCTGTCGATCAAAAATTTGAGATTCCAGCAGGGAATCAAGAGAGCTAATTCAGCTCGAAAAATTTGAGGAGAACGATCCTTAGACCAGGAGGTTAGGCGCAGGACCTGTCGAGGCAGGGTCTTTGGGTGTGCGTCATCAATAAATTAAGATATGTACACCTAGTAAAACATACTTGATATTGTCACAACACCTCCATCACTCATATCCAGGCACCTCCACACTTAGCAAGATGGACACCACCCCTATTTCGAAAATGGTTTCCAATTATCACTATAGTTTCTATATCTAGAACAACCCCATACCACTACTCTCAAGCAAAGTCCATTTTATAAAACCAAATGTTTTCTCTAGAGAAGAAAACAAGGGAAAAAGGACATTGGCAAGGATTAGACCAAATTTCACCAACATAAGGTGGAGAACCATAAATCTATCTGTCCTTTAATCTCACCAGGAACCTTTCATTCATAGGCTTATATATGATTCATTCCAAGTGGGGAGGGAGATTGTAGCCGTACACATGTCTATCCTTGAAAATCCCTTCTTCAGATTTGCATCAGTATGGTTTTTGGATATATTCTATATTTCTCATGTGCTTTAGTCACTAGAAACTCATGCAGACATGCATTTTGCACCACTCAAATCAGTGCACATCAATATCTATGTGCTAGTTACACCACTGCAACTAGTTCACACAAAGTAAACTATACTAGAATTGGTTTGAGAAATATACAACTCTCTGATCTAGTAGATGATGATGGACAAACTCAACTCCAATTATCTAAAGGACCAAAAATATGTGTAACACTCATGTCCTTGAACATGGTTAGGGAAGGAACATAATGTGTTAATACACTATTTGAATATTCTCAAGATCAAGCATCATGTAGTAGTCCTCATAAAACCACACAGGACCTCTAAAGGGGATGTTTAACATCTATGGAATATCTTTAGCACTTTTACTATGTTTTCCACTATAAGAATCAATCTTGAGGCCTCTATGTTATAACTCATTTCCATTAGGAGATTTTGTGCACTGTGTATGGCTCTAGGGGCCTTGACCATGGTCAACGAATCAACATAAGTGGCTTCAAAACTATTTTATTCTTCTTAGGATCACACTTATTGAAGTAGTCCTTGAATAACCACCTTCGAAATATCCGTGGGAAATTTGGCCTTTGACTAGGAATATTGGAAGCTTTATTCCATTTTTCACAATAAGAATGGATATTGAGGCCTATACCATGGTTTTGGGAGTAAAACAAGGGCCTTAGGCCCTAAAACAATATTCTCCATCTAAATGGCTATGAACAAGGCCTCAAACCACTAAAAAATCCTCTTTGAGGGATATCTATCCTCTAGTTGTGATATTGATCCCATTCAGAAACCAATATTGTCACCTTACAAAGATTCGATATTTATAGGAATTGAGTGAAAAGGGGAGGAACCTTTTTATATAATTATACAGATTATATAGTAGCATGGGTATATTTTATGCTATCATGTGTATTGGGTAAAGGGGAAAGGTTGGTATAAAGTTATGATGGTGTGAATTTGTTTTATCACAATAGCATTTGCATATTTTAGGAATGTGTGCATTCTTATGAACACATGTTCATTCTTATAATGCATCTACATTTCTAACATTCAAAAATTTCTTCCCAATTACATGTTTTCTAACTTGGTTTCTTTATATTTAGATTTGGCATGGAGACGCTAGTGGTTTGGGATGCAAAAACAACAAAGATTCCCTTTATTCAATTGCCTTTCAATATCTACATTTTTTAGATTTTTTTTAAGTAGTCTACACAAATCTGTTCCCGATGAAACTACACACACATATAGATCCAACTACACAAATTCCAAATATATGATTTTGAAGAAAAAATAATATTGTTTGTTGTTTTTTATTTATTTTTGTCTTAACATATATGAAATTTTTTAAATGTAGGCATATTTCATTCTTGCTACAACTTTTTATAAATTTACGCATTTTTTAAAATAGCTATATACTGCACCAGTGCACAACAAGATCTATAATATAAAATAATTGTTTGACTTTAACCACCCTCAAACCTTTCACTAACACTTGACCTCATAATTTTAGGGCTATGTTGACATTATTAATTTAAAAATTTATATCAAATTAATGTAAAAATTTGAAAAAATAATAATGCAAAAGAAAAAAAACATCATTTGGATACTCAACAGTTGTGCGAATTCAATTGGGTTTAGCCCGAGTGGTTTGTGCTGAGGGGTGTTTTCCCCCCACCTAGGTTCAATTCCCGCAAGTGACATGTTGATCTCTTAAATGATCAAGCTATCGAAAAATACTTGGCTTTCTGAAAAATTTGGTTTACCCTGGGTACCATCCTCGAAATGAGGGGAGGTGCCTGGTGGGTTTCCCTAGGATCTATTCCAAAGTATTAAAAAAAATAGTTGTACTGACATGAACATATGCATTATATGTTTTAGGAAACGTAACACTCAATGTTAAAAAAAGTGGAATTTTACATAGTCCTTAAAAACTTCCATAAATAAAAATTATATATTGAGGAAGCTAGTTTGATTTCCTACATTTCATCTTCTCACACCATAGTAATTTCAAAAATTAGTACTTCAAAGGCGATCAAATCCATGAACCTTGATTAGTGAACAACCAAAAAGTTATCCTTTCAAAAATCGACCTTTATGTAGGGAGACCCAAGGGGTCAATCCATGAATCTCAATATTGCATTTTGGAAAGATAGGCATGCAAAAATGGCCTATGCAGACCTTCGATGAAGGATTTGATCCCTTTATCAAGGTTTGAAACCTTGATTGAGGGCTTAAAACTTTTATGGAGAGTTTTAAACTAAAAATGAACTATTTATGTAAAAAATACCTTGAACTGGGATTTGAAAGTATTTTCATCAAGGACATTAAAATCCCTTGCTCAAGGTAGTTTTAAACCCTCTATTGAGGTATAAACCTCACTCAAAGTCTTTAAAGTCAAGAATCATTCCCCATTTCTACAAGTTTTCATGGGTCTATAACTTCCTATAGGTGAAATCGCTTCATCTCTTCGATGGAAGGTGACAAAATTAGTGCATGCAAATTCATCATCAGATGCTCTCTCCAATGACATAATTTTATCATTTTGGATTTGGTACTATATTTTTAATTTAGTTTTTAAAAAAAATTCTACAAACATTTTTTTCTCCCAAGTAGTGAAGGCCTCAAGATAAAAACATATATTTTAAAGACCACAATCAGACAATTAAAAAATTATATGTGTACAATAGATGGATGTTTTCTCTTAAAAAGTATATTTTTCATTTTTTGTTTTCGTAAAGAGGAGAACAAAATATATTGGGAACACAAAGGTGTATAAAATTAAATTCAAATATTGATTTTTCATCTTAAAAAAATAATACAAAATTTAAATTTCGAAAATAAAATAGTGCATTACTAAATTCTTTGTATATCGTGTTCATATACTACCTTTTTTGAAACTTATAAATTGTTCACACTAAATTAGGGCTGGGAACAAAAGTCACTTACCTCTTCTGGAAATTTGCAAGGACAAGCAATTAATTAAATGGAAATTTTGAAACATTAAATGACATTAATATTTTTTTTAAAAATATCATTAGAACTAGAACACAATTCCATACATTTGTTTTTACTACACGTCAAAATTCACATCACATATATGAGATTCAATGACTTCACCTTAAAAAATATGTAAATTTTCAAATTTTCATCACCACATATCACTAAAAAGTGTGACACATATTCATGGATTCACCTCAAAACCAACCAACAAAGGTGTGAGAAGCAATTATAGTAACCTTCCACAAACAAATCACCCAAGGTAGAATATTCCTCATAAAGACAAGAAACCTCCAAGGGAGATGAAATTCATATCTATGATCTTATGCAGTTTCTACAAGTACTTCCCACTTGCAATCAACTATGAGAAACCTAGGAATGGCCATTAAGGATGTCAATTTTTAATTGGTAGTTGGGAAAAATAATTGTGGATCAATATTGTACATTGGGTAGACATACAAAAATTCATACCATAGTAACAAATCAATCAATAAGACATCACACCAAGTAGCATGTCAACTATGTTAAAATACCCTATTACACATCTGCCCATTGACCCAAATATGAGGTGATATCTCAACACTTAAATTGGATTTACCTAGTTCTTAACTCCATTCTTAGAGTATATTTACGAATAAGTACCTATTTCTACTACTAGACATTACACTCTCTATTCAATTCCTAGTTTCATTTTGGTGGCCTTGGAAAATTTATTCTCCAACCCTACACCAAGGCCCTATCACCTAGATTATTGTTGATCTTGTATGAAAGAAAAAATGGTCTAGTTGATTTTATAATTAATGTTAATTTTAAGGGTTGTTAATTACTCAAGTGTAATGAAATGAGATTTGATGAAGTTTTAAGACTAAAAAATGCTAAATAAAATGAATAAATTGATAAATGAAAATCTTGAAGCTACCTTGAATCCCTAAAAGAAAAAGATATCAAGCTTGTTGTTTCAGTTAAAATTGACACTATTTTATACCTCTTAATAGTGTATCCTAATATAAAAAAAAATAGCTGAAAATACCATTTCATAAATGAACTCAACTTAGTTCCCTAAATAATGCAATTTTTTTTTTGATATTTTTTATGTTTTAAAATTGTAGATGACTCAAATGCAATTATGCAAACGTAAGTAGCTAAGAAACATCTCTAAATAGAATTTAGTACCTGTAACTCTCAAGCAAGACCATAAAAACTAGGTCTAGAATCAATTAAGGTAGAAGATACCCAAATTATTTAAGTATGCATGTGGGCTCAACAAGTTCAACCTGCACATGCAAATCTTTATGCATAGGCTATAGAAATGAGACTTGTGCACCTAACTCAATGTGCATAACTCTCAAAATAGGGGCCATGTGCATTTACTCAGAAAGCAAAAATTAGAAAACTAGGCTTGAAATGAGCAGGAGATGTTTCTACCATAGGTTTTACTTATAGTCTAATTATCACTAGTAGTTGGATCTATAGGTTGAATCAATTAAAAAATAACCAAATCAACCTAAAAAGGATAAATTATAAGAATTTCCCCATCAGATTTGCCAATTCTATTGCAGGGATTCTTTTCACTATTGATAGCTAATGAATTTCATGATGATTGGGTTAATATCTTACCATAGACAACTGATAGAAACTCAAATTTCTCTCATAGATCTATGCTTTATGATATAAAATGCAATGGAGAAGGGAAAACTGACATACCTTTTGAGTAGTAGTTGAAGCTTGATCCAAGTGAGAAATTTCGATCCAAAGTTCTTCATCCATAATCTCCCTTGCAGATCTACATAAAATAAAACATATGCAGCATTCCCTATTCCAAGACAAACATTTAAAAGCACTAGATGTTGATAAATTTTAGGTTAAGAAATTCACCATCAATTCCTAGATTCAAAACAATCATGGTTATGAAAAAAAAAAAGGAATTCGAGGAGGAAATAAGGTAGTTCTATATCCATAAATTAATATGTCTACAACAAGTGAAACATACTTGATATTGTCACAACACCTCCATCACTAAGATTTAGGCCCCTCTATACTAATCCACATGGACATCGCTCCTCTTTACAAAATGGTTTTTCATCTATTACTATCTCTAGAGAACCCCACACCACCACTCTCAAGACAAGTCCAGTTTAGAAAACTAGAACTGATGTTGAGAGAAGAAAGCAAGGGAAAAAGTACATTAGCAAGGCTTAGACCAAATTTTACTAACATAAGGTGGAGAACCATCGATTATGTGTGTCTCAATTTAACCAAGTCTCATTTATATGGTTAGATATGATTCATTATAATTGGGGAGAGAGATCATGGCCCTACAAATTTGTAGCCTTGAAAAACCATTATTGACACTTTCACGTGTTTGATTTTGGGGCCTTTCTATATTTTTCATGTGGCTTAGTCACTAGAAACTCATTGATATATGCATGTTGCATCACTGGAGCTAGTGCACATCAAGATCTATGTTCTAGTTTCACTATTGAAGTTAGTGTGCACAAAGTAAACTACAATATATTTTGTTTGAGAAGTATACAACTCTATGATCTAGTAGGTGATGATGGCCAAACTCAACTCCAATGATGTAAAGGACTAAAAATTGTTGTAACACTCACGGCCTTGAACATGGTTAGGGAAGGAAAATAATTTTTTAATACCCTATTTCAATATTCTCAAGATCAAGCATCATGTACTAGTCTTCATAAAACCACACAAAACCTCTAAAGGGGATGTTTAGGCACTTTTGAATCTCTTTGGCACCATTATTATGCTTGTCACAATAACAATCAATATTTAGGCATATTCTATCAACAAGGGAGGAAAACAAGGACCTTATCCCCAAAACAAAGCTTATTGTTAGGGACCTAACCTCCCTAACCCCTCATGTAGGTAGAATAATATATTTTCCATGTAATAAAGGTTTATATTAATAAATAAGTCCTAGTTAATAAGGTGAACAAGTCAAATGTACGAAGACCTAATAGAAGGTTATTCTTATAGAAAGACATTCCTTTAGATTTTTCTTTTTGTAGATACGTTTAGTATAAATAGGAGTCGAGGGAATGCTAAGTCGGTGTCTTGAAAATTATTGTAATAGAGTGTTTCTCTATTGGAGGTTTCCCCCTCGAAGAGGCAAGTGAACATTGCTCCCATTTCAATAAAGGTATAATTTTGGTGTTCTATTCTCTATATTTTATTTTTCCATTGGTAATTTATTTGATATTCTTGTTTCTGTTGAATATAACATAAGCATGTGCATAAAAAGTGTATCATAGAACGTTCCTTGGCAGGACTTGTGGGTTAATTTTTTTTTTCAAGGTAGATACATGTTCTAACATATTTAAACTATAGTGATATATCATTCATCGTATAAATCCATAGTCAGGGAAGAATACATGTAGGAAATAGAATATTTTATAAAGATCACAATGTTGGGCACCCGTGTAACCCCTGTTGGTACCCCTTTAAGTTGAAACGCATTAGAAATCACTTGTATATAGAATTTCTCTTCCAAGTACCTCTGGTATATCGGGATCGCCCTTAGTTATCCTAAAATCATCCATAGATCATTTGATTGATCACCTAATTTCTATAGTTCCACCAAGAGTAGAACTTGAGAAGATATTGTCTAGTACCTAGGTAATTGGGTAGTACGATTAAGGTTATGGTCTAGCCTCTTTAGTTCATTCCCTGAGATATTGGTTCTAGTACTACTATTCAACCCCACACATATATCAGAGCTATATCACATGGAAAACCCTTGTCTGTTGGAACCGAAAACCCTAACCCTTAGGACTGAAATAGAACAAAAAAGGAATAGACAATATCTATTGTTGTGCAACCTTTCCTCCTACATTTTGTTTGTGATATTACTACACATTTTTTCCTGTTATGAATTTGGGCATTTCAATACTATAGTATTATTAGATGAGAGTATAACTTTGTAGGAGTAAAAAAAAAATGGGGCCTTTTTGCACACTTATTTGAGACCTATCCTATTGAATTCCTCTTTTTTCCTAATCACAATGATACCACTAATTTTTCATCATTTTTTCCCTGTGGTCCCAATACCCTTATTTGGGACCTATCCCATTGGATTCCCATTTTCTCCTTGATTGTTGTTATACCCTTTACCCGTAACCCCTTTTCTGTGTGTACTGACCTACCCCCTTCCTTGTTGTTTTTCATATAATATATGATCAATGTATTATTACAATGATGAGTGTTCCATATATAGGGAACATAAGGTGACCATCCATGAAGGGATGTGTCCCTTGAATAATCAATAACTATTTGTTATTATTATTTACTTATTATATACTATAGTTAATCATCAATTAATAATTATAATATTAATTATTATCTTTAGAGAATGTCTTCCCAATGTTGTCCAAACATCAACACTCCCTCTCAACGAGGGAGACATTTTGCAACATGCCACTCTTGTCTTTGAAGTATACAAACTTCACCCTAGAATCATGACACTTGTCTTTCAGTCTTGGGAGACATCTCTCTCCCACCTAAACTGAGGAGAAACTCTTTCTGCAGCTCTCCCTCTGAGCCAATTAAATCTCTCTAATATTAGGCTCACTTTGGGTCTGCATGTAAAGAAGATAACATCTTGAGTCTTTATCATTCCTTGTCAAATCACCATGACTAGGACAAAAACTACACCAGGATCTTTCACCACGGGCACACACCTATGAGTGAATGTCGTCTTGATGCTAACTGACACGTGGAAATCACTTCAAGCACCTCGAGTCCATATTATTCCTTTTCATGATCAAGGAAGGACTACATCTGCACCCATTTACCACAGGTGCACCTTTGTGATAAATTTATCCTATCTCCCTTGGTCTGCAGCCCAATATAGGAGATGTTCTACCCGATGTTGAAACATCAACACTCCCTCTTAGCTAGGGAGGTATCTTTCCATAGTAGTACATAACTATTGTCCAGAGAGACGTAGTCTCTGCCAGTGGTACAAAACCACCATAGTAGTAAAATATTTGTCACACATGGTGCTCTTGGAGAATATGTTTGGTTCTCAGTTGCTTCAGGATACAATGCTTTGAAGAAACCAAAGACTGCAGCTCAGAAGGAAACAAAAAGGAACAACAAATTGGCAATAGATACCATCCTGAATGGATTGTCAGATTCAGTGAAATTGAAGGTGGGATCATATGCATCATCAAAAGATCTTTGGGACAAGCTACAAGACCTTTATGCAAGGGAAGACACAGAAGAGAAGAAGAACAAGAAGTTGAAGCAAATTACAACATCTCAGATTTCAAAGAAGAAAATAGAGGTCAGTTCTTTTGCTTTAATTGTGAAGGAGTAGGTCATGTTGAATTTGAATGTCCTCACCCAAGGATTGAAAGAAATGACACTTAAGAAGAAAATTCCAATGAACAAGAATAAAATCATGAAGAAAAAATTATTCAACAAGAAGTTGAGAATCTTAAAAAATTGAAGCATGTTGAGATTGAAGATAACAAGCTCAAAGACACACAAAGAAAACTAAGAAGTGAATTGGGTAGTTGTGAAAATACAGTTGTAATCTCGATGAAACAATTAGAAGAGTTTGAGAAACTAAGAGAAGAAACCATTTCCTTGAAAACTCTACTCGAAGAAGAAAGAAGAATAGGGGAAGTAAGGAATGTCCAAATGATGAAGAATGAAGAAGATTGTGAGAAACTTGAACAAGAATTTGTCTCATTGAGGAAGAGATTAAAAAACTCTCAAGTGCCAAAAGACTTAACACATCTTGGATGCATGGGTGAAACTTTATACAAAGAAGATGCAAATACCAACAAGAAGGTTGAAGAAAGAGCTACACAGACAGTTGATGAAAAGTGGACCAGGATACCAGAAAGAAGCAATGATTACAAAAGAGATAAATATCCAAGAATACCTCCTCCTTTTAGGAATCAAAGAAGCTTCAATCAGTATGAAAGAAACTACAAAAGAAC
>JASDQU010264980.1:0-11370 GCA_032191745.1 Picea mariana
TTCATGTGTTCAAATATGCAAGATAGTTTATGTGTTTAGTTTATGCTTCTTCTTTGCAATGTGCATGTGTGAGGAATGTTCTTTTAAAAGGTTAATCATGTGTTATAAATCAATACACAGCAATATAAAGTGCAGCAAATAACACAACAAACTCACAACAATAGCAAGATGATATAGGAGTTCACCCCTCTCTGGGCTACATCTCCTTGAGCCTCCTTCAATGGAATTGGCTCTTTGGGATTAGTTTGTAAAATTCTCTTTACAAGCTTCTGCTCAACTCCAATGGATTTACAGACTGTACCATTGGGTTCAGAATACATAAAAACCTCAAAAATGACTGTTAAAACTCTGAAAATGGACAATGGCTCATCCAACAATGACCTCTTCTACATGTGACCTCCAAGCTTCCCTGAGCTTCAATGGAGCAAAAATACCTGTATAAGTCCTCCAATGGATCTTAAATCTATCCCAATGTGTTCAGAGCATAATAAACAGTCAAGAATGACTATTCAGTCTCAGAAAATGGATATGTGCTCATCAGAGCAATGCCTCAAACAATGAGGGCTTTAAGCTTCCTGGAGCTTCCTCAAACTTCCATGGCTAAAAAACTGCATTACAAGTCTTCAAATGCCTATGAAAATGGTACTAATGGACTCAGAACGTCCAAAAACCCCTAGCTGGGCTTTTACAGCACCTGATTTGGTCAAAAACTCCAAAAGTTATGCTTGCTGCCATTTTCCTCCTTCCAACTGCTGTAACCGGTTCGCCATTTCGCACCTGTGGAAAGTGAACCTAGCTTCTGGGCGTTTTCCGTCACAAAAACCAGCACCCACTCACGTCCCGCAATTGGTGTCAAACTGTCAAACGGTTAACGGAAATCAAGCCCCCAAGAACGGAGGTGTTGGGCGCATGGGGGGCCATATGGCCACGTCCCGCGCATAAAAAGGGCTAGCTATTTCCATGGTTGAATCTTGGCTCAACATGTGGCGGAAAGTGGTTGTATCACCGTTTAAAACTAAAATGAAAACCAAATTTTAATTCCGCACCACATTAAACAAGCGAGTCGTGGTTTCAACCCCACGCATACAATATATTCCCGCACATAAGTATTGAAATGTTTGGTCGTATGGTGTACCAATATGACCGGGTGCACAAATGAAAAATATCCCCGCGCGCATAACCAAACGTATGGTCATAAGTATGGTGATATGCCCGTGGATTTAACACAAGTTAAAACCCCAAAATTGCGCGCCAATAAACAGAATAAAACCCGGTCATATGTTATATCCATACGACCCCGGGCCGGCTCTATTGAAAATACAACTCCCACCCATCATAACAGGTCTGGTCATGTGGTAGGGTAATGGAACCACGACATATGACCGGGTCTAAACAAAACCCAACTCCCGCGCAAACTGTTTGCATTGTAATTCGGTCACATGTAATATTTATATGACCGCGAGTCGATTAAAACTCTGCGCATATGAAATAAGGTTTGGTCCTATCCATTGCATAAAACCGGGGTCGGGGCTAAGCCCTGGCCCGACCCCCCACCGGTTACAAAATAATACCAAATTAAATAATATTTTGAACATGTAACGGATAAGAAATATAGTGCGGGTGTAATGGTCGGTTGTTCTTTGTAAGGCGTTCACCGGAGGGGAGGTCCAGGGGTCGAACCCCGCGGCCTCCAAAAAATTTTAATACCAACCAAAATGCCAATTCCAGAATGCCACGTGGCAGCCCTTGATTGGGCCACGTGGCACCCTACTATTCGTCCACAATAATGCCACGTGTCACCATGTTATTCATCCACAATAAACCAATCACTGATTGCCACGTCACTTGCCACGTTGACTATACGATCGCCACGTCATCCCGGGCCACGTAGGATGCTAACGTCAGCATGTGCCATGTGTCACCCTTCCAGTGGTGACACGTGTCACCTCCCAATTGGTCCAACCGTACGCTGAAAAGTCCATAAATGCATGACACGTGTCACGCCCTGGAGCTACCACGTGTCCTGTACGGACATGCCACGTATGTTGTACGGCCTTCCATGTGTCCTGTACGGATAGGTACAGTCAGCATCATTTTTTTTTTCCCTGTTTGGCTCGGTGAACAGATCGCGATAACTTCTCCATACGGACTCCGTTTGCGAAAATAAATATACCGCCGGAATCAGGAGAATGAGACGGACGCAATGGCATCATTTTTATCGCATTCTGAGCACTTTGAAAATTGAGCAAATTTTAGACCCCTGGTCTAGATTCTGATCAGGTTTGGGTCAGGATTATCTCTGGTGTAAAATGTCTTTGGAGCGAGGTTTCCTGAATAGGGCTACTTGGGGGATACTGGTTTGTTTGGACTGGAGTCGCCAGGGTAAAAGTTTCAGCTGGTATGGGTGTTTGTCCCTTTGTTACCCTCAGGGGCCAAACTGCAACATTTGTCATTATCTCGGAGAAAATCTTTCAACTTCGTCCTCGGCAACGGTGCCAGAAATGTTAGCACTCCGTAAATCTATTTGGCTGATGAAAATACGATGAAGGTAAATTTTTCAACCAACTTTGAGACCCGAAAGTAGCCCTTCAGATCTGGAGAGGTCTCTCTCAGAAATGGCGCGGTCTCCACGCAGGATATGTCTTTGCAAATAGTGGCTAGATTTAACACCGATAATAAACAATTTCTGGTTATATTGGTGCAAAAAAGTAAAACTCAGGCTATGGGGTCGGTCTGAGGAAGAGATGGAACAAATGAATTAGTGACTGGATTCGAGAGGGAAAGGCTAGGCAAGAAACAGCCTTCAGTGTAAACCGTAAAGTGTGGCGGGAGAAAAAACACAAGAAGTAACTCAAGAGCGTCATTGTGGACGAGTTCAGAGTTAGTTTGAGAGGAAAATGTTTTCTCTAAGTGGCGCAAACAAGGGGCACAGTACAGTGAATCCACAGGTTTGAAAATTCATTCTAAAATAGACGATATGAGATATGAAATAAAAGATAACAAGAAGCACATACGCAGAGAAGAGACACAATACATCCAACTATCACAACTAGAATCTTTTCATCAAATCACAGGACCTTTTCATTAAATTTTGGTCAACACTCAGACTTCATACAATAGCATTTGTTTCTCAAAATTGCCAACCAACCTAGCTTACATCGAAAATATTAAATATATAACCGAGGGTGTCGCTTGGGCTGCCCTGCTTTCTGACTGCTAAACCTAGACTAGAAAAACCCATGCCACATGTCCCAGAAACTCTTCGCATGGCACTATCTAAAAATAGAAACAATCATTTATGTCTACTAACAACCGCCTTCGGGTTCACCACGTGGTTTGATCATCGATGAGGGTCCGACGTAGGAAAAAAGTGTCATTGTATCTCTTGATCGGGCATCCCAGTGAACAGGTGTATGTCCAAAACTTGTTGTCTGCAACGTTGGTTTTGCCTTTCATCATGCGCCTATTAGCTGGAGAGATGTGCGCAGCAACATCTATTCGATTCTCGTGACCATTATCAAAATGGTGAGACGCTTCAGAGAACGCGTATCACTCAAAACTGTTGTTAAGAAGAATGCCCCCCATTAAGTTTTCTCTCCTTGTGCACTAGCAAGAGCCACGCAGACTTCCTGTTTGGCTGCCTCGCGCTCTCAGAGATGCTCCATGTGCTTTTCCTCTTCCAGCCTTTGTGCCTCTCGCGGCTAGACAATAATGTTCTAAGCCTCTTTAAGCTACCTTTTCAGCCACGCCACGTTCCCTTCGCGACTCTATGCAATTGATGTCTGCGCGGTTTTTGTCGCTAGTTGTCATTTTAATTGCTTGCTCTCCTGATACATCTCAGCAATAGCCAGCTTTGCTTGTTTCAGCTGCTGAGATGGATTTTTCTCATTAGTTCTCGGGGGTTTTGCCTTCCTTTTTCTGATCCTACATTCCCGGCTCAAATCTCTGGCAAGCTCTAGCTGGGTGACGCGCTTGAGTAGTCCTTCAACTATCGGTCCACTACGCGGTCCTTCTAGAATTTGAACTTTCGTGATCTGCTCACTCTTTCTCGGTCAGCCTCTCCTTCGAGGCAGTTGTTGTTCAGAGGAGGAGGCTCCTGTCGTCTCCCTCTTCTATGTGAATTTCTTTGTTTCAATTGTCTCATGTCTTAAACCGATCTCTTCTGTAGGTGAAAGAATGGTTTCCTCTACATCTTTGGGAATGGTTGTTGCAGGCACGAAAGAATCCCAAACTCTTTGAGGTTTAGACCTTGTGGTTCTGCCGCTCCACCTGCCCTTTCCTGTACTCTGAAGATCCGCCATGGTGCGACCAAGGTATACCCCGCGCGCAACTTTGAATGGATGTATCAGGGAGCAGTTATGAAACAATTGAAATGGCAAAGGAAAAACTGCGAAAAACAACTTGAACCAGGTTCTACGACTAGAGAGCACGTTGAGCATCTGATATTTATAGTGAATCAGTCAAGAAAGGAAAACATGTTGGAAATCAATGAATTTATGGCGACGATATGTTTCAAGTTGGCCTTCAAGTTGTTCATGGAAAATCCCGGTGTGTGGAGTGTAGGTGATATGGCTTGTTGTGCATGGATAATACGAATGTTGCAATTCTTCATTCCTTCGGCCCTCATGATGAACTGATAATAACTGTGGCACTTGTCGACGCGACCTTATATTAACCATTTAACTTGACAGGGGTACGTAGGACTGGCTTTTAATGGTATTCGTCTTTTTGGGAAAATACTTGCTCGTACTACGTATACAGTTTCTGACTCTAACACCCTTTCCCACTTCCAAGGGCCAACCGTCCATTTGCTGAATTCACCCTCACGGTGCTACGTACCTGATTTCACATGTTTGGGTGCATGGATCGTTACGTGACTCAAAATTGACTCTAAATGGAAAGAAAAGTCGTGGCGCTAACAGGATCAATTCCACCAATAGCCTTTAACAGCTCCTTTCGTTGAGTAGGACAACTTTGAAGGACTTCGAGAGTCGGCATCATAGATGGTGCTTGAGCAAGGTCTTCTAAAATATTGTAGTTTTGGGTAGCTCGTATGTGAGGATTAAATGAGGACTTTCGAACAACGCCCTTGGGAGGAGGATGAAGAACTGTATCTAGGCCCAGTCATTCGATATGAAGAGGACCATTTGGAGGTGAAGTTGGTGGAGGAGGTTGAACCAACGGGGGTGGTAAATCGTCAACTTTATCTTTCGAAGGAGAATAATCTTTGGCTCGAGTTGCGACTGCAACCTCGTTCTTCTTGGAGTCACCAGTACACATAAGTACATAAGATGTGGTAAAGGGAGAAGGTTGGTCATGAGCGACCAATTGGGCCTGTTGCTGAGAAGGAAATGGTTGTGACAATATGGAAGGTGTAGGAGGTGTCTCGGTCCCTTGCAGGAACTTAGTGACCTAAGCACGTCATGGAAAATCGTTCATATAATTATCCTCACCAAAGATAAGGAAAGGATAACGAGGTTTACACTTGTCTTTGTCATCATCAAGCTGTGTTTTGGGTTTCTCATATTATTGGTTATTATTTTTGTCCTCCTTATTCCTACCCTTCTCTTTCTTTTTATTTTGATTTTTACTAGTAGGTGTAGATTGAACCGAATTAACTTCAGAGGTTTTACCGGGGGAAGGAGTTGGATTAGGAGTATTTTGTACATTAGAAGTAGTAGACTTGGGATTGGAATGACTGGCTTGTTTAGACTGAGTCTCAGCATGAAAAGTGTTAATCAAGCCATCAGTAGCATGAGAAGCTATTGGAGGTGTTGGGGTAGGATTTGTAGATGGACGAGGAGCATCAAGGATCAAGTCATATAGTGTGCTCATTTGTGAATAAACGAGATCCAGATATTGAGCACAACTAATCTCCTGCTCTTCAGTGACGACACTGCCCATGGAAACATCACAGGATATAGGACCAATGAGCGATTTGATAAACCACTCAGCCAATATTTGATCAGGAAGGGGAAATTTGATTAAGCGTCTTCTCCTCCTCCACTCATGAATATGATCAGAAATGTGAGTAGAAGAGGATTGTTTAAATGAACTCAAAATTTCAGTTCATGTCTCATATTGTATTGGCAATTGGTAATGCATTAAGAACACCATGGATAAGGTATTTAATTCATTAAAGAAACCTCGTGGTAACTCAATATACCATTTGGTTGTCGAACCCGTAAGAGTTAATTGGAAAAGGCATAATCTTAAAGAGTCATCCATCAATGAGTTAGATGAACACCAAAGATGGAATGTCATGACGTGATTATTTGGGTCTTCCCCTGATCGGCCATCAAACTTAGGAATGTCTGATGGTAATTTTTCCGGTATGATGGGCCAATAAGGAGAATGCAAAATAGGATAATTCAAAATACTAGATAGATCCGGTAAATCCAAAGTAGCAAGAAAGGGAAATTGTCTGTTCACTTGAGGAAACTGGTAGCTTTGAGGAGGTAGTCCCATAGGTATACTAGTAGGACCATAAGAAGTTTGTAGATAGTTAGATAGTTCTGAAAAATTTGGTGGTGGAGGATTTTGAGTTGAATAGCCAACAGGATTTGGTTGATTAGGTAAGCTTCCTTGGAAAGGAGCATTAGACTGAAAATTTTGACCCCAAGTAGGATTTATAGAACCTGGATACAGTTGCCTGAGATTAGGGGGTACAAAAGAATTAACTTGAGGATGTTTCCCCCTAGATGATTTTTGATAACCTTGGAAAGGAATATTCCAAGATTGAGATTTTAATCCAGGTATATTTTTTCCATAAACTAGATTATGGCCTCCAACTTGAGGTTGCCCTCCAACGAGAATTTGAAAACCAAAAGCGACGATATGACTTGTGCCTCCAACTTTATTGGAGCTACTAGGGCCAGGACAATTAGATCCTCTAGGCGAAGGTGGAGGAGGAATGTGAGCCCCTCCGGAGAGAACTTGGGCGAGCATGGGAAAAAAATGACCAGCAGCATTATACCCAAGAGGAACAAAAAGATTAGAACCTCCAGATGGATTCTGGGCAGGATTAGTAATGGAAGTATTTAAAGCATTATACCCAGGGGGAAGTGATGGATTTTATATAAGAGGAAATGGTGTTCCAATAGGAGTTTGGGTGATAACTGTATTTCTGACAGAAATAGACGTAGCTTGTGGGACCATGGTAGAGTTAGTGAGCTGAAGAGGAAGAATTGAGTGAGAAACAACCAACGATTGGTCTGAAACTGTGACAAAATTACTGTTTGTGCCAATAAAATTATCTAAAGGTATTGTATAAGTAGTGGAAGTCACAAGAGTTTGTGATGCCATAGGTTGATCAGAAGTTGTCGATCGTAAATGACTCATTCCTAGTTTATCAAAAATATCTTGTCCCGAAGAATTTCTCCAAAGAGTATGACTAAGACCAGGAGTGCTAGAATCAAAATTTTCAGCAGTGTGAACTGGAGTTCTAAACGACTCACTTTTAAAAAATGGATCGTCTACACCAGACTCTGCGTGAGGTTCAATAGGTATTTCAATATACTCTTCAACAACAATGTCTCCTGATGAATTAATCTGGAGAAAATGTGGATCTTGTACAACACTCAATAACGGATTTACGTGAAGTATTGGCTCTTCTAATGGAGTTGAACTTCCAATCTCAGAGACAACGTCGTTATTGGATGCTCCTTCAGGAGAACCCTCTGGTGAGTTAGGAAGCAAAAAAACATAATCTTTTGAATCTTCCGGAGGTAGCCCTTGCATCCTACGTGAACGACGAGGGCCAATGTTGGCCGCACCAAATAAAGAACGAAACAAATCTATGGCCAACTAGAGAAAAAAACATCACTCACTAATAAAATATAGAAATCAAGCACGCAAACAAACCTTCTTATTTTGAATTCACTAGTTGGTGATGAAATCCAACGTCGTGAAATCAAGACAAGAAGGGGCTGAGATAAAGAAGTTGGAAAAGTTATGTTGATGACCTGCTTAATGGACTTACACCCTGGTGCAATCTCCCACACACAATCGTGGGTATACCCTCCAAGGAGCCTGAGTGATTTTGGCCAAAATCAATTCCAGGTAATGTGAAGACTTTCCCCTCCACGGTCACCTCGTGTAAAGACCCTAAAGAGATAGGCCACTAAGGTTACCAATTACAACAATGATGTCTGGGGAAATAGTCGACAGTCTGATCCACATGAAAAGCCAAGGCATCTAAGCCTGAAATCAACTCGAGAAGCTCCCCATGGGATTTTCTTCTCAAGTGACCCCCAAAAATACGCGCAATATCTACTCTAAGACCAACAAAGCAAGGTGAGTAACTCTGCCAATCTTAATGTGATCTCATGATTGACCCTTGTGTTAGAAGGGCTTCCCAGGACAAAATGTAGCAAGTGGACTTGAACTCTCCCTATCACAAGATACTATTGTGTGTTTTTATGCTTTGGAGAGTGTTCCTTACAACATATTCCAGAGCATTATTCTAGCTAATGTTGGTGTAGAGAATTTCTAAAAAATAAAATTTGCTAATAAATTTTGAAATTGCGTTGTATTTTAAATGTTGTTGCTTACTCAAAAGGGAAACAAAGATGAAACTGATGATGTACTTGACCTTGACCCAAAAAAATGCAAGAAGAGATGATATGCAATTTTTTAATTTGATGAACTCTAATTATAGTAGGGAGAAGGTGTTTCTTTTTTAAATATAAAAGCTACAAAACACAATTTCTCAATTTCTGAATGAAAAAGATACCAAATAATAAAAAACTACTAAATTTTCCAATTTTCCTCTTTTAACAAATATTTTGAATGCAGCAATTTTCTTGTAAAAGACTACTAAAAAGAAGAATGACTTCAGTTCTTTCTTTCTCAAATCAGATCAGAGATTTAATGAAGAAAAGAAAGCGTAATCCAAGAAAATTAGCACATTCTCAACACTATTCCCAAATTAAACTCACAATGTAGACAAAAATGAAATGATAAGAAAACCTTTTGTCATATACAAACAAAAGTGTCTCTCAATCAACAAACAATCCCGGAAGTAAAAACAATCCAAAACTCCAAATAAATCAAGGACTCTTGGTCAAACAAGCACTCAAGACCAAGATCTAGAGATTATATCCTTGTGACAAAGACCAAAAGCAAAACTTGCAAAATTTACAAAGAAAACTTTCAATTTACGAAAATCAATCAAATGCAATCTTCAAACTTATCAATCAATCATTCACTAGTGTCAGAAGTTCATCCCAGGCAGTTGAGGAAAAACTGGGTAGAAAAAATAAAAAATGGTTGTCTCCAACAATTCCTACAGGAATTGTCGCAGGTTGCAGTGGAGCACAGTACGACGATCTAGGGTCATCGCATGTTGCAAATAAGGTATAGTGCAACGTCATCGCACTGGTTTGCACCAGTAGAGTGCAACATCAGAGGATCGTCGTGGGATGTCTATAGAGTACAGTGCGAAGATCTCTGAAAATACAGGAAAATGGGAAGAAAGACAAAAAAATCTTACTGAAATTTCAGACCCAGAGAGTCAAAATGGATCACCCACAAACTCAGAGAATGAAATTAACCAAAATAAGGCAGGCTAAAAGCAAATAAGAAGAAAAAAAACAAAAAATAATTTGTATCCCGAGTATGGTCACCAATTTTGTTATCGAACTAATCAGTAAGTGCGGACATGAACAGATCTCCCTAACTTCCACAGGAAACTAGAACAAAACATAACAGAATACGTACTTCGCCTTAAACTTCATTTTCATACAAACTAGTTTAATAAGGTGCAAGTGACATACCTTTTAAACGAGTGTTGTCCTTGTATCTCCTTCCTTGAGTTTGCAGAATGGTAAGCATGTCCAAGAATCACAAACAAACAAAGAGGGAAGACAAAGATATATATATTCTAATGAAGTCTATGTATTAGATAAAGGAATTATACAATAGAAGACGAGATGCTTCTATAGGGAAGAAATGTATTGTTGTATTAAATTAAATGGAAAGTGGAGAATATAGCATATGCCTTGATGTTGCAAGGTCCCCTTTCAATGGATCTTTGCTTAAACACACACACCTTTTCTCCAATGCCTTGAGTAAAGAAGATCCATAATCTAACTTGAAGAACTAAAGCAAAGCTCTCAAGCATAATCTGTAGCATAACTCTCCATGCAAATCTTAGCCTATTCAACCTTAGCCTTTTCCATGAGAGATCCCTTTTTATATAGTGTGAAAGAGAGATGGGTGAGGAGATTAGGATAATCCCACTAAATTAGAGAAGCGAGTAAGATCCAAACCGATCAGAGGCCACCTCACCTTCTAGAAGATTCCCTTCTAGAACATTCGTGAATTTTGACTTTTCCTTTGCTTTAAGCATCGTCTCACCCTATGCACAAGCAGCATGCGATGACGTCGCAATCCATTTTTAGGGCAGGGTGTGATGATCAGGCATCATCGTCGCACCCCATGCATATAGCAGGGTGCGAAGACCTTCCTTGTTATGGTTTTTGGAAGAGGAAAGCAAACCACTTTTCTCATGGAGAAAGTCTTTTTTAATATTTTCAGGGAACATGAACACATGTTATCAATTGATCACTGAGGTCACCAAAATAATGTGTAACAGCTGTAACTCCAAAATTGTGCCAGACTTGACTGAGAGAGTGTGTGAAGTGTGTGTGTAAAAATGAGCTAGATCATCTCTTATTTGTAGTGGTTCTTGTCACTTGTTTGGGCCAACTTGTCATTTTAGAATCTAATACTTTAATATTAATTATTTTACTGAGTTGACTTGTCTTCTAGGGTTTCTACACATATTTTTAGGGTTTATCTTGATTCTGGAATATTCTATTCTAGACAAAGGTTACACATGGAGGTTAATACCTCCCGCAACTACCATAATATAAAAACTCCCTCCTATCTAGGGAGGTATTAACAAGTAGCATCATCATATCCACATAGGATATCTCATGATCATGTAGATCAAATCACGAGAAACATCACCACTATCGGTATCATATGATAGCATCAAGTGCATCATCTTTCAAGGCCATACTCCATATGCGTAATCGAGCATGATGTTGAATAAGTAACTCACTCAAGAGAGTGATGCAAGGACCATTCTTCTAATCCGAACATGTGTCCTAGAAGAATTATTGTCCCAACAGATGTTGAATGTCCTCAGTGGCTCCAAGAACCATCCTCTCCACTGCATCATCTCTAGGTTGTATGATCATATCTAATTTGTACTATCATGATGTTATGCATCATATCTAAGTTTTACTATCATGATCATATCTATCATGATGTGGAATACCATCTACATCATCTATAAGCCATACTAGCATTGTGTCAATGCACCATATCTAAGTTGTACTTGCATGATGTAGATTAATGCCT